>JAKZAN010000203.1:0-65212 GCA_023053545.1 Lepidurus packardi
CCCAACCCCAACCCCAACCCCAACCCCAACCCCAACCCCAACCCCAACCCCAACCCCAACCCCAACCCCAACCCCAACCCCAACCCCAACCCCAACCCCAACCCCAACCCCAACCCCAACCCCAACCCCCCCAACCCCAACCCCAACCCCAACCCCAACCCCAACCCCAACCCCAACCCCAACCCCAACCCCAACCCCAACCCCAACCCCAACCCCAACCCCAACCCCAACCCCAACCCCAACCCCAACCCCTCTGCTAACAACTCCATGTCAAACCTCCTCCGATTTCTTACCCTCAATTCATAAGAGTTGCAACTGTCTGAATAATGCTGTTTTTCCGCCCAGAATATTGGCAAAGAACTACAGAATATATTACTTTGGTCGAAATATCCTATAGTTATCACAAACTATCCACCTTTTTACTCAGATAATTGGTCCTCCAGTGTAGCATTTTGTAGTGTGTCTTCGCATCGCTCACTCTCGTCTTAAAGAATTTGGCCTTCTCCTCATCCACTTTCTTCTGGTACCTTTCCTGCATCCCCAAGTACCCGATGAACAAACCGAGGTCCACCGATAGTGCAGTCAGGTATGCCAGAGGTTCGCCAGTGTCCCACCCGTACACTCCGTAGGTCACAAAGAACAGCCCCACCCATTGTGCCACCATGGCTCCAACAATAAGTCTCGGACTATTCATGCACTTCTGCGAGATCTTCTACACTTCAGACGTGTACCAATCCAGATAGTCAGTCTTAGCATTTTGAAGAGAACGGAGATAGTCACGGGGATTATCGGGAGGCAGGAGTTCGATAGGTTTGTTAATAATGTCCTTAACCCTGACGTCGATTGGGACTTGCTTCTCAAACTCTTCCAAGATATCAGCGTTGTACTTGGACATTAAGGGGAACTCCTCCTCATAGTCTTTGATCTGGAAGGCGAGGATCTGGTCGCCCAAACGCAGTTTTAAATTGTTAAACACAGCAGTATCTATGAACTGGAGGGCCAAAACATATCGCTTGTGAAGTTAGCCTTACATTTTAGTTGCCACTCGGGTGGAATGTGTTGTCGATGTCGTACTCCACTTTTTTGTCAAGGTACTTCTAGACCTGTGCTGCGAACTGATTGATGGAAGCATTCACGGGCACAAAAAACTGTACTCGCTGGGAAGGAGAAAAGCTGACCTCCACCTTGGAGAAGGCTGTTTTCCAGCAGAGCAGCTTGCGGGTCAGAAGAGAATTGAGAGATTTAGAGCTGTGATTTTGGGAGAAAACTAGACGGGCTGCGTGCATGTTAGCAACAAGTATATTCTATAATTACTGGGACTGGTTTTTATGATTAGTTTATAGGTTGGCTGGACAAATAGGTGGGTATGTCAGTGATCTGTAATTGTATGGACTAGGAGACATACGGGAGTGGACCCGCGAAAAGACAGTCAGTGCAATCTGGGACTCGCACTCATCTGGGAATCATATTTTTGAGGTATTGCAAGCAGCAACCGAAATATTATTCGCAAGACCAAATTTTATAATCCCTGCATTTAAACCCATTTTGAATCATACTCCTCCCAAACAATGTAGAACGATGTCAAACTCAACGCCACGTACAAGTGTTGGGTACAGAGGCTAGAGCGAGACTCCAACCAGGAGTATAACAACACCCTCAACGATGCATTCACCATGAGCACCATCAAGGAGTTCTGGAAGTACTACCAGTACATGGTCAGGCCATCCCGACTCAAATAGAATGACAACATCTACATCTTCAAAGAGAACATCCACCCCACCTGGGAAGCACCGTAGAACAAGGACGGAGGTTGTTTCCGTGTGAAGATCAAGAAGCCACGTACGAACAGGATCTGGGAAGACTTGATTCTGGCGGTGATCAATGCAGAGAACAAGTACGCGGGGATGACTAACGGAGTGCGTATCAAAATAAAGGAGAAGGTGATGGATGAGATAGAGATATGGGTGCGCAAGCCCAAGAGCGAGGACGAGAAGACAGGACTAAAGGAGTACTACCGGAAGCTGGTGTTCTCGGACGAGGACGCCAATTTTGATTTCAAGAGTTTCAGCAAGAAATGATGCGACACATCGACAATGTTATAGTGTACGATTGATCCATTGCTCAGGATTTTCTGGGCCTTCCTTGGCCTCTAGGCTATCATTATAAAGAGATTTATGATTTTCTGGCACACTTCTAACCCATATCTTTTATCCCTCTGATTGTTGTTAAATCTGTAAACATTACCTCAATCCTATATGTCATACACTCGCCTAGCCCTCGTCCTTGCCCTCCTTCTCACTCTCGCTTCCGCTCAAAGCCGCGGTGAGTAGGATCGAGTCAAAAACTTCATCATACCCGGATACAACAATCCTTGGTATTCAGGTACCCCCACCCCAATCATTATTTTAGGCTATCTTAATATCTCTCTTAACAAGGCTTTCCACTACGTCTTCTTCCCTTCTCAGCACGACCCTGATAATTAACCTCTGCTTCTTTGGCTCAACGGAGGCCCGGGTTGCTCGAGCCTCATTGGCATGGCCTATGAGAATGGACCCTTCAAATTTTACCCCGGCAAGACCAACTTCTTCGTTAATCCTTATTCTTGGAACAAGAAGGCCAACCTGCTCTACATCGAGTCACCAGGCTCGGTGGGGTTCAGCATCGGTCCCGTGAAAAGCTCAGACGAGTCGGTGCAGACTGACAACCTTGCGGCGTTGATCACGTTTTTTGCCAAATTCCCAAGCTTCAGAAATAACGATTTCTACCTGAGTGGTGAAAGTTACGCAGGTATCTACGTGCCTTATTTGGCTCTGGCGATCCACAACTACAATAACAACCCCACCACCCACCTCACCATCAAGATGAAAGGATTCATTGTCGGCAATGCCTGCACAGACCCTGAAGAATGTTACGTTCCTGGCTCTGATGGTACTTCACTGTTCCAGTACGAGTTCCTCTACAAGCACACCTTCTACACAGAAAGTGAGTATGAAGACATGCGTGCCTCGTGCGTCTTGGGATGGGGTAGTCACTAGTGCTATGATAAACGAAGCATTCTCGATGCCAAGTTTGACAACACTTCCACATCGATCCTCAATATCTATTCTTACTGCTATAACCAACCCTCACCACCCGAGAGCAGAGGGAAGTCAAAGCGCAGTCTCAGCGGAAAACGCCTCCCAAAGGGAGACCTCGATTGCGATGACTCCCTTGGGGCATACCACTTCTTCAATGATCCTATCGTCAGACAAAAGATGAACCTCGGTAATTTCGACCCCGAAGTCAAATGGACCATGTGCAACGACCCTGTGGGAGATTCCTACATATCCAACCCCAATGCATCCTTTTACATTTATCCGATTCTGATGAAGGCTGGCTATAGGATCTGGGTGTACTCGGGCGATGTGGATGCTGATGTGCCTATCACGGGTACGAGAGTTTGGCTGCAGAGACTGAGAGATGCTTACGCGATCCCTATCATGGAGCCATGGAGAGAATGGTGGGTTTCGGGCAAGCACCCATACGAAGACCAGGTGGGCGGAATGGTCTGGAAGCTGAAGAACCTGACTTTCGCGTCAGTACAATACGCAGGGTACACATTCATGAGTATATTGTAATTGGGATTGTTTGCATGTTTAGACATATGGTGCCCCAGGACCAACCTGCCGCAGCATTCGTGCTGATCAATAGCTTCCTGAATGGAGAGGACTTACCTTAATCTTGATCCAACCTTAATAGAAGTCTGTCCAGAAGATTGTTATTGTTCATTTACCCACACCTACCACTCACCCATCCACCAACCATTAGTCTAATAAAGTCTATTCAAATCATCCTGCTGATTGATTCTTTTCGTTGAGCTTTATCAGGAGCCTGTCCAACATGTTCTACAGGTCACTGTACGACTATTCCATTAGATTAACTCTCTCGTCCAGACTGTTTGCGATGCCTGCGTTCCATTTACCCACCTTCTGGATCTACCCTTTGATTTCCCGAACGACCTAGTCGAATTGCCGATCCATCTTGACAGTCGACCCTCCCATCTGGCTCTCCAGCTCTGCGTTCTTATCCAGTAGTTTTTCAATCTGTGAAGCCATGGTGTCCAACAGCCCCTGACAATCCTGTAGTTCCTGATTCTTGACGGTCAGTTCCAATTCCTTTCGGTTGAGTATTTCTAGGAGTTCGTGTTTGACAGTCTCCGAGGACTCAGACTGGTTCCTGACTTGAATACCCTGGCTGAACTGTTGCTAGAATTGCTAGAACTGTGCTCTGAGATTCTCATAATGTTCCTCTCTGTCATCTGCTACTTTCCTCCACTTCCTGGTTTCGTGCACCATTGTTTCCAGTTTATGTTCGAGAGCAGCTCCCCGAAGCTTCTCTCCGTTCAGCTTCTCGCGTGCTTCTTCGAGCTCCTTGCCCAGAGCCTCGACCCTCTGCTCCAGACTCTTTTCCTTAAACACACACTGAAAATGGCTATTCTTTTTGCGCTGAATCAGGTCATGATTCTTCTCAGTCAGTTCCTGGACTTTCTCCTTGAGCCCCGTCAGTTCTTGGGTGGCTGCACTGTACTTCTTCTGCAGTCCGATCTGCTTGCTGTTGGCTGTATTGACCAGCTCTTCCAACCTTCTCCGATTTTCGCAGGCTTACTTCAGGCTGGCCCCCATTTCCTCCGTTGACCTCTGCTGTTATTATTTTGCAGCCTTCAGAGTTTTGAGCTCTTCAGAGATCTTGTGATGATTTTTTTCAGCCTGGCGCACCCGGTCTTTCAAGTACTGAACTGCCTCGGACAACTTGTAGTTGTCGAGCTGGAGCTGGTGGGGTGTGGAGTTGAGTGGGTGGTTGGAGATGTCTCTGATAGGGAGTCCTTCAGCGGACTGATTCGTTAACATGATGTTATTCTAACGATATAAAGTCCATACATATTTCGCTTTTGATTGACTTAGGAGGGACGAACTCTGGGTCTCTAAGATATATTATTTGGGTTCAACAATCATAATTATCCTACACGCTTAAAGCATGGTCCTTCGATCGCTGGTCCAGGCATGTGCTGCCCTCGAGAGAAAACATCCAAAGTTTCCCTATCTTTATGCCTTCGCCGGCAACATAGCCATGGCCATCATGCAGATCTTCGTCAAGACTCTCGGACTCTGGATCCCCACCTCCGCCATCCTCTACTATCGTGCACTCTGTCTCTTCCTGCTCAACACTCTGGTCATCCGCACTATGGGCAACCCCTTCTACATCACAGACCCTCGAATCTTCAGACTTCTAATAATAAGATGCGTGCTCTCTGCCACCGCTGGTTACTGCTACTTCTACCCCCTGCAGTGCCTTTCGATCAGCATCACCAACTCAATCTGGATGACGAGTCCGATTTGGACCCACTTCGTCTAAAGCCTGGTCGCAAAGGTAGAACTCTCCTTAAAACCCTTTAATCATCCTTGTTTTATATTAGACAGACAAGAATCAGCCTGACGCACTTAATCACAACCTGTACCAGCTTCCTCGGCTTGCTCCTCATCACTAAACCTGAGTTTCTGTTTCCCAACTCCGAGTAACATGTCCAAATTAATATGTTCTGTTGTGGAATTGCCTTAACTGCAGCCATTGTCAACGCCTTCTCCATGGTTGTCCTCAGGCTCGTCAAAGGTCACGTCACCAACGACACTGCTCTTCAGTACTTCTACATAGGCCAAATGCTCTTTAATAGTCTTGTCAGTCTGGGAGGGGCTCCTTCTTCTAAACATTAGTATCGTGAAATTGATGGCATTTTCCTTGTAGTGTTGGGGGCAGTGGTGTTGTCGGCCTACGCGACACAGGCGCTGATCACACGTGCGATTTTCTTGATGCCAGCTTCGGACGTGATGGCATTCAGCTACGTGCTGGTGGCATTTTCGTTTATCGCAGACGTATTCATCTTCGGACAACGATTCGATGGACTTGGACTGCTGGGCATGGGCCTGATATGCGGGGGGATAGGGTTCATCATCAAGAAACCTAAAGAAGCACAGTGATGGGCAGCGAAATGCAAAGGTATTAACTGTTGGATTTGCAGAAACGGTTTCTAGAATTTAGTGGAAATAGTGTAGTATAGGCAAAAATTCTTTGGGCAAATTAAAGTCTTATGATTGATTGTACTACAACTGATTTTGACATTTTCGATTAGTACTCCACCTTGTCACCAGCCACGTTAGTCTCCGAATTGCAAATGCCTACTACCCACGAAATGGAATGTGACATTGATTGAGGATTCAGGACCCAGCCATGGCTAGCCCCGTACTTACTATTTGCGATGTGTAATATATGAAGGTAGATTGATGAGTGCTGTTTCCTGAAATGAGGGAGGTAGATGTATGTATGGAGGAAGTAGGGTTTTATGCAGAGCAAGCAATAGCTCCAATACTTTTATGTGTGTTTTGGAACGGGTCTGGCAATAAATATACTCAGTAGGGTGGTATAATAATTTGAATCAGTTTTTTCAGTCAGACATGGAGAAAGCTTCCTCACTCAAAGACTTCGAAATCCAAGCCCGTCTCGGCGAAGGCGCCTTCGGTATCGTCCACAAGGTGCGTCGAAAGGAAGACAGCAAGGAGTACGCACTCAAGAAGGTAACTGTCCCTCCACAACCGCCATCCCAACCCCTCCCACTTCTTCCATAACAAAGCATATCCAGGAAAAAAACAGGTGAAACTAATCGCCATGAAATAAAAAGAACGCTAAAATGCAGTCAACGAAATCAGAATCCTGGCTTCCCTCAACGATGACTACATCATTGGGTACAAGGATGCCTTCTACGATGAAGCCTCTTCCACCCTTTGCGTCGTGATGGAGTTCGCATCCGGTGGCGACATACTCAAGAAAATCAACCAGCACACAAAGGCTCGCACGCGCTTCACTGAGGAAGAGATTTGGAAAGCTCTTGTCCACATGACTAAAGGTAAATCTACAAGCAGGCATTCATACTTTCAGGGCTCAAATCTTTGCATGATAAAAAAATCCTACACCGTGATCTTAAGTGCGCTAACGTCTTCATCAACTCAGATGGAGTCTACAAACTGGGGGATCTCAACGTCTCCAAGGTCCTCAAGAAAGGTATGGCCCACACCCAAACCGGGACTCCCTACTATGCCAGTCCTGAAGTCTGGCAAGACAAACCTTATGATATGAAGAGCGATATCTGGTCACTGGGCTGTGTGGTCTACGAGATGGCCGCTCTCCGGCCTCCGTTCCAGGCATCTGATCTCCAAGGACTATTCAAGAAAGTAACAGTAGGAGTGTTCGACCGTGTTCCTGCTGTATACTCATCGGATCTGGCGAATTTTATCGCCTCGCTGCTTAAGGTATCGCCTCTGCAGAGACCAAACAGCGATCAGATCCTTACGAACCCGATCGTAGCCCGCCACTATAAAGAGGGTAAGCTTGAATCCACAGCAGAGAGCTACGGAAGTAATATTAACAACGGAGAACTACTGCAGACGATCAAGTTCAACCCTTACAATCTGAAAGCTTTGAAAGACAAACTGCCTCGATCGAACTATCTGAAGTAGGATATTACGGATAGGAAGAGCCAAGCAGGAAACACTGAAGAACTAAACCCTCTCAGACTGGTCATCAATCAAAAGGAAAAAGAAAGTCTAGAGCAAAAGAATCGGGAAAGAGTTCTTTCAGCGTGTGGTGTGAGGGCCTCAAATTTCTGTGATTCGCCAAGAGTGCCCAAGAAGGAAGAAGAACCGAAGAAGTAACACAATCCACCCTCATTGATCTTAACATGCAGAGCTGGAGATGTAAAACTGCCTCCCCGACCAGTCAACAACAACAACCTGCCCAAACTTCCGCCCAAACCTGTGCCGTCACCAGGTCCTTACTACCAGCCCAGTCCGAGGGCAGAGTCACGAGACGGAAAGGTGAACCAGTCAGTGGGCGAAGTAAGGCGCAACTCTATCAAAGACCCAAAGTAGACGGAAGGCTTGTACCGATAGTACCTGAACGATAAATCTCGAGACAGATCGAAAGAGCACTTGAGGAATGTAGGTGCGCAGATCGTGGGAGGAGGGGGGAATAACAACCCCGGACTTCCACGTTCTAATAGCGTAGAAAAAGTGCAACCTGGCTGGTGGGGCTGATACAGTTATTCTTGATATTGTGCCGATACATAAATATTTTGTTTCCCAGGATCTTTTCATGAAGGGAGTCTACTATTTTATCAGATATCGGATAGTCCAATGGATCAACACATATATTGGCATGATTAGCGACGATACTTCCTTGGAGAATAGCTTAGATATTTATGCAAAACTGCATCAGATTTACAGGCCCCCGAAGAAGTCATCCTGTCTGGCCTTGTTATTCTGTCCTATTATCCCCCCTCCGAACCTCTTCCTTTCTGCGGGTTTTGAAGTCTCGAAAGGCAGGTCTTCCTTGTTATCGTCCTTCTTGATTCCCAGTAGTGCATTGATATCCAGCTCCTACTCATGATGAGCGTGCGTCTGTTTGGGTGCAACGATTGGGTTTGCATTGTTGTTGCTAGTGTTCTGAGGCTTGCTTACCCCAATAAACTAGTTCGCCACTATTTCTTCTGCTGCCTAGAAAATATTGATCTTTTGCTTAGGAACATTATCGATCACTTTGGCCTTCTTCAGCCTTCCCTCACGCTCCCTTTGTGCTCCTGCCTGAGCCTGTTGGGCGTAGGGGTTGTTCACATTCGCAACTGGTTGCACAACAGGCACAAATTAATTCACAGGGGGCTGGACTACAGCTTATGGCTTCGCGATACTCCCTCGATTACGGCTGACAAAACCAGATTCCTATTTAGGTAGGGGTGTATCGGCTAGGCCTGCCTTTATGGGGCTCTCTTTCGCAGGTACCTTGAAGTCTTCCACCTTCTTGTTGTCGTTTTAGAAGTTGTTTAAGTTGAGGGTAAACTGAGGCTGCTTCTTAACTTCTTACTGAGGGGGGCTGACCTCTTTCTTGAAAGTCGGATTGTAGGAGTTCTCATTGTTCTCTTCTTCTTGCTTCTTTCGCATCATAAATCTCCGAGGAGCGACAGGTTTCGTTTCTTACTAAATCGTTTGGTTCACCGGCACGACTGGCGCCACTGGTGCGACTGGTGCGACTGGTACGACTGGTACCACTTTTTGATTTTCGATTTATATCTTAGGTGGCTCGCCGATGCTTGGGGTGTAGGTTTCATCAGCTTGTTTTCGCCCTTTCAGCAACATCCTACTTCCGAATGGCTTACTAACTATCTCTGGCTCTTTCTTCTCCTCGACGATGACAGGTGGGGCAGGTTCCTTGATAGACTGGATCGGAGTTTGGTGGGAAGGTGAAGCAATTGGGGTTTCTTCTTTAGGAGTTTCTATGGTCTGGTTGTTGCCTCTTTTACGGAACATGAAGCTCGGTTTGGACACATCTGAAGGTTTGACTTCTTCAGCTGGTGGTTTCTCGGGCTGTTGGGGTTTAGCAGCACGAGTCCTGTCTTCCTGTTCTTCTTTCCAGACTCTCTCCTGCAGAACATGTGTGTTTGGCTCCTTGACTTCCTGCAGGTTTTGAGGAGTTGATTCCTCTTTGGGAACATCCTTTTTCTTGAAATTGGGTTTGAGTCCGTTGCCACTTGGCATCGATACTTCTGGCACTGATTGAGAGTTACTCGTATTCTTGCTCAGCTGCTTGGGATTCAGAGGCAGGAATTATTCTTCCTTTTCCCTTTCTTTTTCCTTCTCAATTTTCTTGGATGCCTGATCATTGTACCTTGGTGCAGAAGGAGGATTACTCTGAGCAACGTTGCTATTTGGGGTATTCTTTGTCAAGCTCCGACTCTACCTTACACTGTTCACCTTCGAGGAACTATTGACTCGAGGCTTGTTCTGTATCAACATACTCTTATCGGTCTTCTCGCTGAAACGGTCGAAGTCTATGCGACTCTCGTTGGTGGAAGTTTCGGGGTGCACTAAGGACCTGGAAATGATGTCGAGAGACGCTTCGATGTTTCTCATGAGTTTGGGATTCTCCTTGGACTTCTCGATGACCGCCACACATTCGTCCACGATGTGCTGAATCTCCCCGAACATGTTCTTGATTTCCGAGTCTACGTTCTGCATCTTCCTGCGCATCAGTAAGTTCTCCTGTACCATCCTCTCCTTTCTGGTTTTGTTATTCGAGTCGGCCAGTTGCAAAGCCTTTTTCGCTGCCTCCTCCTTTTTCTTGATCTATTCGTACTGGGCGTTCAACTTGCTCCCCTGCTCGATGTCAATGCCTAGAGACTATGCTTCTCTGGTGATCTTACGCAGTCGCGTATCCGTCTAGCGCTATTTGTCCTGCTTATCGATGATCTTCTGCTCCATCTACTCGGTCAGTCTGTTGTAGCGCTCCTCCTCCCTCTTCTGGTGGATGAGCTCGACTTTCACTGCATGCAGGGAGTCGCCGTCCTTCTTGGCGGTGTTGTTTTCGAGGCGTTTGCCGTCATTGTTGATTTCGAGTTTCATGCGATATATCTCTTTCTCGAGTGCCTTCTTCTCTTCGAGAGCGGCCTGGACCAGTTTGTGCATGTCTATCTCATATTCCTCCTCCTTGATCTTACCCTCCCTGAACCGCATCTTCTTGATCTCTGTATCCATCCTCTCGATGATCTTCTCGTTATTCTTTCGATCCTCCTGCAGTATTTTTAGCTTGTCTTCCACCGTCTGACTGTTCTTGTTCTTGTTATTCTGGTTGGCTCTCAGCAGTAGTGTGTTCTTGGTTAGAATATCGTTCAACTGGTCGTTCAGCCTCTTGATCATGGCTCGTACCTTTTCATTCAGCCTGTTTAGGGAATCCATCGATTGGCCCTGTAGGTTTATGGAGTCAGGAAACTCTATGATAACTTCATTTTCGAACTTATGATCATTGTTAATGAGCAGAGGAACGACCTGGGACTTTGCTTTGGAAGTGTCTTTCCTTCGGTAGTCTCCGTTTTGGGACCTGGAGGCAGAAAGCTTACTATTGAGACTGCGTCGGGAATTGGTTTTCAAAAGTTTGGGTTGCCGGGGAATGACCTTGACTGTGTCTAGTATGGGTGATGAAAAAGGGACATTTCATATTTTAGGCTGATCTTACTTTATTTGGTGAGTGTTTTCTGAGGAGCAGATTTCTCCTATTTCTTTTTGGCTTAGTCTTGGAAGTCCTCAAAGTCCTCGCCATACTAGTCAGCCTAGAAATCTTCTCCGTAGTCGTCCTCGTCGTTCTCCTTGGGCTTTTCGGAAACCGTCATTTTTTTAGGCGTAGCTGCCATTTCGGAAGTGTGTTTGGGGGCAACATCCACCTCCTCTTCATCGAAATATTCGTAGGAAGGAATATTTTTTTTAGGAAGACTGATCGGCTAAATCTTCGCCTTCTGACTGGTAGAGGCCTTAGCCAGATTGTTATTGGAAGCTTCAACTGCAACCTCCTCTTAGTAGTAATTATCTTGGTCGTCGTCGTCATAGTTGCCGTAATCGTAGCTGTTTTTGCTGGCTTTGCCGACCTGCTTGGTACTTCCGATGGCTTCCAGTTTGGTGCCCTTTGAAGATCCTCCGGCTGCTGCGACACTAGTCACAAGCTTTGAGGGTATGGCACTGTTTCTGTTAGTATTAATTGTGGGTAATTTGCTGGTTGGCTTATAATCGTCATCGAAGTCGAGGTAGCCATCGTCTTAGACTTTGGTTTTGTTTTGTTTGCTTTTCGGAGGGGGCCTGCGAAAAAAGGGGTATTAAGTCATGTGAGGGTTACGATTAGTCGAGGAATTCCTCGTCGAGGTAAGGGAAGTCGTCCTTCTTGTTAGTCCTCATGAAAGGATGATAAAATCGTGGGTGTATTGCTTAATAATGGGAAAGTTATGTTTTTTGATGGCATTTCAAAAAGGAACTGTTAAAACTAGACTCATCGATGTTCCAAAACTAAATAACATCCATACAATAGACTCACCCTATACAGTTACATTTACTTACCCTTCCTAATTACTATCCAACATCATTTCAGCGAATCCCGGTAGCCCGTGATTTGGCTCACGTAAAAACTAGTCTTGTTCATCAACTTGCTCTCACCCTCACTGCTCACCTTATCCAAACTCTGCAACGTCTCCAATAGCATCTTATTGTAGTCTACCAGCTGAGATATTTCGAATGACTGGCAAGTGTTAAACCGGTACTCTTTCCCATTCACTAGCGTAAATGTCACGCTCGAAGGATATACTGTCTTGTTCCCCACGTCATCGTACTTGATCGAAAACACAGACTCCTTCGAACTTGGTTTCAACAGCGAAATGCCCTGGAAACTAATGGCTAGCCACATATTATGTGCGGTCTCTATGCCATTGGCCCTAAGTTCATCAGCAGTCGAGTCATGGGGCTGGATGTAGTAGAGGTTGCTACCGTAGAGAGGGTTGCTCCGGATTTTGTTCATGACGATATTCATGCACATGGCATCCTTCTTGATATAGTTGTCATCTTTCACGGATTGGGATTTCGAGAGTTTTTTAAGGTTAGAATCCCTTAGGCTACAGATTTCCTTGTCGATCTTCGTGAGAGGAATTAGTACTTTCTCTTTCCAGCGGTCGTTATTGATGTTTTCGTACTTGTAGATGAGGTCAGGCACGATCTTGTTGATGAGTTCCATGATGTCGAAGTTTTTGCTCTCGACGATTTTGGCCACCTATCCTTGGCTGTCGATGTATAGCATACAGGCCCCGAAGAATGCATACTAGTCGATGCTAAGCTGGTACTTCAAATCTTTGACCTCCGAAAACACTTGGTTGACCATTAGTTTCAGCCTCACCATGTTCTTCCTGAACTACTACTGCTCCTTTGCAAAAGACAGGTAATAGTACTTTTTGAACACCAACACCGGTTTCGAGTCTGGAATAATGGTGTCCTTGATGGCCTCTTTAAATCGAGAAAACAGACCTCCTTCTTCCTTCTTTGAGAAGTCGAACATCTTCATCACGATCTGGTCGTGGTCCAAGGCTCGGCTCTCTTTCTTCCCAATCTCATGGAATAGACGGTAATCACGGTTCACAGACAGAGCAATGCTCAGACTGATTTTGTTACATACGTCTTACACTGTGTCGTACTCCCCGATTCGGATATTCCTTTTGTCGCCCCCAGGAAAGCGGACTTATAGGATTACCTAGTCTCCTTTAATCTTCTGCCTTCTCAGCTCTTATGCCTGGAAAGAATATCTTCCCAGGTTGAGTTCAGCGGCGCACAGGATATCCATGAAGGTGACCTCATGTGGCTTGCTGCTCCTGTCTATGGACATTCTTTTTTGTTCTTCAGCCTCGACTCGTCTCTTTATTTGGCGCTCCCTGAGAATTTTGGGTAGTTCATAGAAGTTTTATTTGAGACACAGGGCATTGATAACGTCACTGGGATTCTGGACAACGTTCTGGTCATTCAGCAAGGTCTGCAAGGTCTCCAGAATCATGATTTTACGGGTCTCTATAGTCGATGATTTATGGTTGGTCAACCATTTCTTGGTCAAAGAAGGGAATTTCATCTGTGGGTACTTCTTCTGCAGCTGGTTAGTGAGTTCAATAACATAGTTGAACCGCAGGTAGAGGTTCTGCCGCACCTATCCTATCTTCACTTCCATGATGTAAATGGTGTGCTTCGACAGAGAAGTTGAGTTCAGTTCTTCCGTGCCTAGAGCTCTGACCTCCACGCGTTCTGTGAGGGTTTTATCGAGCATGTACTGTTAAATCTATTGGATGAGTTTGAGCTTTGCTTGTTTGGCCTTGTAGTCATCGTCGCCAGTGGTTATAGTGATGGTGCCTTTTTCCCCGATGAGGTTCAGGATGTTTTTCCTGGTCTTTCCATCCTCTATGTCGGTATACGTCGATGTCTTGGTCCATTTGAGTTTGTAGAGGATCCTTTGTTCGCCCTCATCTCTAGACAGCAGCAGTACCATATCATTAAAGAAGATGCCTAGGACTGGGATATTCTTGTCGGAAGTGACCCACCAGAGATTCGGTTACTCTGTGACCATTTTGCGTTTAGGATTGATGATCGGATCTTCGGGATTCGGGAATTGTTTGTCCAGCTCCTGCATTCTTTTGCTCATCATAATGACCCCAATCGTGTCGTCTACTGACTTGGCAATTTTCTTGAACTTGGCCAGAGCCTAAGTCAGGTGTCTGAAGTCGGGGTGTTCTTTATCTGTGAGCTTGAGTACCAGGTCAATGAGCATGTTGAGACTCCCAGGCCTTTTGACGAGTTTATACATACAGGAAATAACGTCATTATGTGCTTCCTGCCTGAAGGCTTCGATGATTTATTTGGCTTCCTGGTTATTCTTACTGAGCTCGTCCAAAATAGCATAACCCTTTTTCTGGTAAGCATCATTGAATTCAACATACAGAATGTAGAAGTTCGAGACAGTCTTCAGATACTCCCCCACGCAGGTGTAGAAGTCATAGTTGTCCCACCGTGTCCGGAAAGCCTATTCGACTTGGGTGTGCAGCGATACTAAACTCTAGATGTTAGAAAACACCTTCACGGCATCGTCAGCACTCAGAAGATTGCGGTCAACGAGTGGTTTCTTAAGCTTGGTGGCAATTAAAACTAAATCCTTCAAGTAAGAAGCTTCTGTTGTATAGAGTTCCCTGAAGCCTTTGCGTCTGCGAACAGCCTTGGCACGCATTTTGAAGAAGGCTTTTCGGTGGGTGCGAAGAACATGGGCCTGTTCGAATAATTTGGAGAGGAGAGTCTTCTGAGGCTAAGTGAGTTCGTTGAGGATCTGACATTCGAGAGACTCCGGACGAGTGGGAGGCGGAGTGATTTATAGATTTTTGGTGAGTAGGTCGGTTGTGTCAGTGGATGTCCTCTAAGAGCCAGGATAGGTGATTCGCTGTGCGACTGTGTGGGAGTCTGAGTCATCCTTGGACTGCATGGGAGGGGCGATAATACTTTCGCTGGTGAATAATAATAGTTTTATGATAGACGATAGTATGCAATTCAAGTGACAGCAGAACCATATACTCCGATCCATTAGGTTTGACTCGGCCAATAAAATATATCTGGTATTTTACGACTGCCCATCTCTCATATCCTTTTCTAGAAACTATACCATCCAAAACTCATGAATCGTACTGCCGAGGATCTCGACCTCGAAATTCAGCTCCTCGCACTCGAGGTCAACAACGCCAAGAGACAAGCCATTCAGAAGGAAAAACAAGTCATAGCTGCTCGCCTCAGCCAATAGGATCTTGTGCAGTTCCGAAACTTTAAGAAGAATACTTGGCAATCCCTTAAAACTTATATGTGGCCTTACGGGGTTCTCACATACTTTGGGTCTGCGGTGGTAACTCGGTCAGTAGTGATTTTCCCGCCTGTACTGACGGTGAGTGGATACTTGTTGTATGCTTCTACACTGGGCTAATAGAGGAGAGAGAGCAGTTTGGAAAGTGTTGAGAGGAGTTAGAAATGATGAGCTATGCACAATATTGTTTTGAATCGGCTATGCTTTGGACTACCTTAATTTACATAGTATTTGTTAAAATAGCTGGCCTTTCTCCTGTATACTATACGAATTTCAATTTAAAATAGAATCCTCTCGTCACTGGAAACATGAAAAGACCAGTTCCTACAAAGCCTAACCCCAACACAAAAAATACACACACGCATCACCCTCTAAAACCTCCACTACTTCCCGCTCCCC
Source organism: Lepidurus packardi (assembly GCA_023053545.1). Taxonomy (NCBI): domain Eukaryota; kingdom Metazoa; phylum Arthropoda; class Branchiopoda; order Notostraca; family Triopsidae; genus Lepidurus; species Lepidurus packardi. The sequence continues at coordinate 15,664 of JAKZAN010000203.1, forward strand.
TTGTCCCTCGCAGAAACCCTCAACCTACTCACCAAACTCGCTCCTCTTCAGCACAAAACTAACTTCTACTTCAAAAGAGATCCTAACCTAATCCCTAGCCCAAACACATAATCGAAACCAAAACACACACTGACCCAGCCGCATCAGCCAGACTTATTCTGCAGAGACTTCATAATTTCGTCATTCCAGGTCTGACCGTAGGCATCTCCCCAGAGTAGACTGAATAACAGATCAAACAGATTGTGAGTCCGCATATCCGATTTAAGGGCCTGGTAATTCCAGTGTCTTGTGACCCCGTGGGGGATGTACTTATTAAAGACGGACTGTTTCTGCGTAAAATATGTTTATGGATCGAAAGCAACCCTTACGTCAATCACAATGTACTCATCTCAAAGATCACCAGGTAGTTTAGCTAGGGGCTAATCACAAACAAGGAGACCTTCCAACGATACATATAGAGCCAACACAAGACTCAGACAACTGATAAAAAATAGACTACTTCACCAACCCCAATCATGGAAAAAGCACATATGCCCCAGCAGACACAAGAAGCGAGTCATGCTTCCTAACGTCCTCTCACATTTTTGGAAAGACGCAGAATGATGGACAAACCCCAGCAGTCCGCACCTAGTCCACGTACACTTGAAACAGACGTAAAGAGTCCTCCTAAGATAATCGCTGGATCTCATAAAACTCAAGATGACTTGTTTAAGGAGCGATTCAGAATATCGTCTGAGCAATTGAGAGGGAACTAGGATAGACCCGCACAAAGGTAGGTTCCGGCGAATACTAACTTAGTTCCTTCGCCTCAATTGCCGAAAAGCAGGAGGTCTGAAGAGTAACTAAGGACGTATCAGCAGTTTGCCTAGCAGTTGGGTGCCACGAAACTATCTACTCAACCCACCAAAACTAGAACAAACGAAACAGCTGAGCTCTTGTATCCCTCGTTCACAGATGTCGCAGAAATGTTCTAAGTTATCAAAAACAAGAAGAAGTCTCTGATCACACCCAATGATCGGTACGCCATAGACTTCTTCGAAATCAACAACGTCTATCTCAGGCAGGAAGTCAATGTCATAGGTATTATCGATCCCGATTACAAGGATCTAGGGTTGTTTGCAGTCTTCTACGTCTCCCAGAAGAGCAAGGAAGAGGAGCAAACAGAAGAGTAGATGGCTCTGGTTCCTCTGAAGGGGCTGAAAGGAGCCAAGATGGACAAAGGGATGGACACTGTGCTGCGGCAACTCTAGAAGGATCATGCGAATATCAGCGCGTATGTTGTGGGAGAAGAGGAGGAGAGAAGGATAAGAGAGCAAGAGGTGTCGACTGTTTGTTGATCTGTTGCATGAGATGTGTGATTAATGTCTGTAGACGGACTGGCTATTTGATGTCAATGGAGATTTTATAGATGCCAGTCATGTGGTGGGAAACAAATACCAATTTAGGAGTCAGATAATAATTCTGATATCCTTGGCAGATGCTAAATCTAAATGGCTAGATGACCAAAGCCGAAAAGCTCAATCTCATGGCCTCCATCCTCAGCAGCGTGTCTGCAGTCTTCACCCTCATCAAACTATTCGTCTCCATTCCCCAGGTCTGCCCCTCCTACTTCTACGCCTACTTCTTCCTCGTCTCTGTCAGCCTCGCTGTCCAGTTCGTGCTGGCACTACTCATGCCCCATGCTGATCTCTTCACCCTCCCCACCCAGAAGAAATATAAAAGGATCCAATGCGTGCTATTCGTGCCTATGCTCAGCTTCGGATTCTTCTCCGTCATCTGGTGGAACTAAGAGCTGTTCAATCCTCTGTATTGCATGTTTGGAGCCTACCTTCACTTTCCCTATATCTTTGGCCTGTTTTTAGAAGCGCTTGCCTTCCTTTACTTCGGGCATTTCGTGAGTTTAGTTCATGCCTACACCAAACGCAAGTATTACCTGCTCACCATAGGGGGTATCGCTAATGAGGAAATACGACTCGAAGCACAGCGGCACCATAGGCTCATCCGTGTCAATATCCTTCAAAACCAAAACCGTGACTATATCGTGTTCGAAGACCAGTTTGAAGACTTGGTGGAGCTGCCTGAGATAATCCTCTAGTCGCTAACCGATGTGTAGGTGCAGCAGGGGGTGGCGTAGTCGAAGCCGGAATGCCCGATTTGCCTGATCCCGCTGGACAAAGGAAACAACATTTCGAAGGGGAAGAACTGCATGCACTACTACCACGCGAAGTGCATCCGGGGCTGGCTGCACGAGCAGAGACAAAACCTGTGTCCCGTGTGCAGGACATCATTTAAGTGAAGGGAGGGTCTAAATGTATTCGTTGCTTTTATGTTAGCCTATAATATTCTGGGTCTGTGCACTCCTACATGCCTTAATAATTTTTGCCAAATCTCATCCCCTTATAATTTATATTCTCTTCCCATCAAAACATAGAAACAACCCACTATCATCCATGTACGCAGTTTTCTCGACTCACTCTTTCCTTCTTCATTCGCTTCAGGGATTAATACCAGCACCTCCAAAAGGTACAGGAACTCGAACGCGAAAACGCCGTCCTCAGAAGCCAGCTCACCAACCATCACCCCCAGCATCCCCATCATTCGCATCACGCCCTTCATTCGCATATGGCTCAAACTCCAGTTGCCTACACCTGCGGCAACACTCCTGAGCAATACGAAAGTATAAATAGTCCATAATGACGACTGTGCTGTTTAGGAATGCTGGACTATAATCACCACCTTTAGAGAGAAGCACTGGAGGTTCAGAACAAGATCCTGAGGCAGCTGGAAGAGTACCGAATGCTGACGAGTTTCCGACCAGAGTGCGAGTTCAAACAGAAGTACATCAATTTGCTGAAGAAGTCGCAGAGGAGAAGGTGAGTATGATAGATTGTGCATGTGGCTGATTTCTAATGCATTGATCGACAATTTAAGTATTTATTGAGGATAGTCTGGCAAGGGTGGGCAGCAGCTATTAGTGATATTGGTATGCTAGGACTGATTGTACTAATAATGATTGCAACTTTATTAAACTATTAGCAGTATATCGTGAGACATGCGTTGCTATAACGACTACATTGTACCCCAAACTAAATAAGGAGGATGGAGCCAAGTTGGTATAGCTAAGTAATCTCCATTATAATAAAAATAACCAACTATATCCGACAACTATAAGTGTATATCCCCCGAGACGCACATCACCCCATGTCTTCACGAGTCCATATCGGCCAAGGCTGCTTCTCACAAATGAACCACCCCAAAATAGCCAAGAAGCTCACCTACGACAGTGCTGACAAGAAGCCGAAGGAAAACATCGAGCCCAACTCCATCCCTAGTCTTAACAATACTTCTTCTAACATCGCCAGGCCTTCCGTCACGGCTCGCCAGACCCAGAGAGAGCCTGCTGTCGATAAATCCCTGAGTAAGACAAAGTAGATATAAAACAAGACTGCGGACTCAGAAATCGCGAGGCTGCGGGTGGAAGCGCGCAAATTAAAAGGTATGCTCTGCCTGATGACAGGATGTTTCAAATTAACTGTTTTAGAGAAAATGAAGGAGCAGAGTAAGCAGGCTGAAGCTTGCAACGAACAGTTAGTAAAGTACGAGCTCTACATCCAAGAAATTGAAGATCAACTCTCCAAGTAACGGACTCGCTTCAAGTCAGAACTCCAGGATTTGCGCATCAAGTTGGCTTCTTTTATAGACACGGAGAAGGAGCGCGCACGCCTCGACCGGGAATGCCGCGATCTCAGCTCACTCCAGACTAACCAACAGAAGAAAATTCAGGAGTACGAGTATCTGCTGCACGAGTCTATCATGTTCGTGATGTCGAGCTTCAGCCAGGTCACGCATCTCCGGGAAGGACTCGTGGAAGCCAACAAGTCTACGATTGGTAGTCTCTCCAAGGGTTTCATCAAGATATTCAAATTACTCAACCCTTTGATCGTGGATTGGGGAATCGAAGAAAAGCTTAGAAGCATGCGGTTGATGCCGTTCAGCGGGTACAACTGCCAAGCCCCTGTGGCCCCACAACCACGAGCTCAGCACTTTGACTACGATGACAGTTTTGATGTCCTAAAACACGAGGAGCCTTCGAAAGAAACAGATGATATAATGTGTTCCTCGAGCAGACAATTCCTGATTCATCAAAAAGAAAGTATTACATAGCATCAGCTGGAAGTTGATGTCGGCTTTTCAGACAGGATATCCAAACCGAGCAACGACTTCTCCTTGGAAAATACATTCGAGGCCAAGAACCTGATCCTAAGTTTCTAAAACACAGCAAGAATCACGGGTCCTGAGGCTGCACTGGATGAGAGTAAGTACTCCGAACAGTGCGAATACAGGGTGGCGCGAGCCTATGAGTCTAGCAATTAAAACCACCTTGTACTGAGGGCCGGCGACATGGTCAAGATTCTAAAGAAGAACAAAAGTTCCCTGTGGATCGGGGAGGCTGATGACATAATCGCGTACTTCCCGCCCTGGTGCCTCGAGTGATGCAGACAGTATATACACACAATCTAGAACTAAACACAACGATATTATGCTGATTTGCACTTGAATATTTTGAAATGATGTGAATTTAATGAAGATTCAGACAAGTATTCTGTTTCGTCAAGCGTCCTTGGTGAGATCGGTAAGCTTCTTCTTCTGGGACTCGCTGAGTTTCTCCCAGAACACGTTGAAGTTAGACGTGAAGAATTCGTTGGTCTTGAGGGCGACCAAGTTCTTCTTGATGGTGATCTTGCAGTTCTCGTCAGCCAACTATGAATACAACAATTGAATATTTTTAAATAAAGTTGGCTTACCTTTGTGTCGACGATTTCACCGTAGATCGCCAGAACCTTCGTCATTGTGTTCACGGGGTCTTCATTGATCAGCAGGTCGGGACTGTTCACCATGATATCTGCCAACAACTGATGCTGCAGGCGGGCTTCAGGCTTATCGAAGCGGAGGGGCAGGCAAGGCAGCCAGAACTTAAGGATTGGCTTGGAGTCGAAGTGTCCGCCGTGAGCCTTAATGATTTTTCCGACAGAGGCAATAGCATTGTCTCTGCAGTTTCCGTAGATCTTCTCCTTCTCGCTGCCCTTGGGGATCTGCGAGGACTGGACCAGTGCCTGAAGAATAGATTCGAGAACAGGCTTGAAGGCCTCGAAGGGAGAGCTCTCGGCATAAATACCCAGACCATAGCAAGCAGCCTGTCTCAGAACGACGTTCTTATGGTTGGAGTATTTTAGAAGGGCGATGGCGAAATCGTTCCAGCGGTTCTTCATAAGTTCATAACCAAGGTGTTCGACCATATCATCAATGAGGAACAGACCAAACTTGTGCATGTTGTCAGAAGCTTCCTCAACGAAAGCCTTGGGGAGGACTGTAGTAAAGATGTACTCTGCGAGTCCAATAGCCATTTCTTTGTGGGTCTTGAAGAGAGCCCCGACTAGTTCAGAGATGGCGACCTGGGCTTCTTCCTCGATCTTGATTTCATCATCAATAAGCTCATTTTCTTCAGGCTCGAGTTCTTCTTCCTGTTTGATTTTGTTGTTGTTGACCTTTCTTTCTTCACTGCTCATCAACAGCTTGATGATTCTCTCGCTGAGCTGGGAAAGTTCAGCACTGTCAAGGAATCTCATGTCCAGAAGAGTAATGACATCCTTCAGAGAGTCAATTTGATCAGCGATGAGTTCGGTATCGAATTCCTTCTCACAGGCCTCGATCAAAACTCCAATAAATTTCTTGGCAAGGACTGCGGCGATATTGGGATCCTTTGACTTAGCGCACACGATCAAGCTGGGCAGGCATCGGCAGGCTTCCCTCTTGATATCTTCATTGGAGTGCTTTTGGATGATGGGAGTCAACAGGCCAACAGTTCTTTCAGCATAAGGAACGTAGTGGTGCTTCAGCTCTTGGATGAAGACGTTGAGCATAGAGATGGCGACTTCAGCTTCTTCAGTTTCATAAGTGTTGATCTTATCGGGATCCTCTTCGGCCTCTCCGACAGTGAAATCAACAGCATCGAAACTGCTGTTTTTCAAGTTTGTTTCCAAAACATTAGTCGCAAGCTCGAATAGCGAAGGGAGGATTCTGTCTAGATAGGGGCCTAGTTCTTCACCGAACACAATGCAAAGTCTCTGCCATCCAGTCAGGACGTAGGTCTTCTGAGGATCAATCTGCTCAAGCTTAGACGATTGCAGAACAATGAGATAGTCGATGAGTTTGGAGGCGACAGGTCTGAAAACTTCTTTGCCAACAGCCGAAGCGATCATGGTGAGGGTCTCAATAGCTTGACCTTTCAACTGGCGGTATTCCTTAGTATGGTGTGAATCAAGAATACCGAAGATCATAGGCATAGTGACTTCATAGAACTCAATGAAGCTTTCACCAGCAAGCTCAGCAGCAGAAGCCAAAGCACTCAATGCGGATTCCTTCACAATCGAGATTCCCTGACTTACGTGCATAAGAAGAGTCTGAATTAAGGCGGGGAAGGTGGGCTTGGCATCTTCATACTTCATTCCTTCCAGGAAGTTAGTCAAAGCAGCAGCAGAATGACTTGCAACTCTGGGGACGGTGTCACTGAGGAGAGCCAAGAGACGAGGGTACACATCCACACTGTAGACCTCTTGGAATTTGGGCTGGAGATCATCAGAGATTTGTCCGAAGGCGTGGCAACAGGCATATCTGAGCATGGGGTTGGGATCGGCAGTCAGGGCAATCAGGATGTTGACGATGGGCTTCAAATCGACGGGTTCATTAATGTACTCACCGACCTGAGAGAGAGCCATGATTGCGGCATACTTGTAACGCCAGTCAACCATGTCCAACATCTTCTGAACAGCGCTGGAGAGGAGGGGCAGCATCTCGTCTTCTCCGACTGCGGAGATAAGTCTATCGACGGCATTCATTCCGAATCTGGTGGTTTCGAAGTCGTCGTCTTCTTCAATATCTTCATTGTATCCTTCGGCAGGGGACTTCCATTCATCGCTGATCTTGGAATCAATTTCAACCATATGGAAGAAAATCATTTCGATCAGAACACCCAATTTGTCCTTATGATTCCTGTAAAGAGCAGGATATCTCTCAGAGTAGCTGATCAGCAATTCAGTGGCCATGCGCTTGATCGAGTCTTCAAGTCCATTGATCTTGATGACATTGTACATGAGTTCGTTCAACTGTAAGAAGGTTTTCTTTAAGAACTTTGGCTCCGTATCAGCAATGTCAGTCAATACTTCGAGACCCTCTTCGCAGGGTTCTTTTTGGTTGAGAAGCCTGAATGTGGCATCGTAGAGAGGAATGACTAGATCATCAAATTTAGCCATTTCTTTGCTTTCAAGAATGGTGAGATAGCTTGAGAAGGCGCTCATGCCAGACTTCACAACCTTGAAGTCAGCGTGAGAAAGTGAGTTCTTGAAGAGTGCATATAACTCATTCTGATGCTTGGCGAAGACTTCGGGAGCATAGGTGAAGAAGGTTCCCAAAATATTGAAACCTGACTCAATTGAACTAGGGGTACCGATGGTGAAGAGAGCCCAAACACTCTCTACGAACTTGGGCCAGCTTTCGGGTTTATCATTCATGATAGAGCCGGCAATTTCTCCAATGGCGTCGGAGATTTGATGTCTAATGGTTTCAAGGGCCTCACGGTTAAGGTCCTCGAACAGTCTCACCTTGACGAATTCCTGTGTCTCAGGAGTCAAATTTCCCCAAATGTTCTTGAAGGAAGACTGGGAGTAGGAAGACAGATTCTTCCTGAGCTGGGTGACAGCGAAGATTCTCAGTTCAGGGGCTTGATCGCTTTCAAGGAGGTTGAAAAAGAGAAATACGAGTTCATTGGGCTTGCTGTCTCTGAGATCGACAAGAGTCTTTTAACTCTGGGCTCTGAGATCGTTGTTGGAGCCTTGGAGGACGTTGGAGGCAAGGATGATGATTTGTTGGAGATCGCTCATCTTAGATGTTGGTGTGGGGGGTATTATTTTACGATGTAATTAAATGAAGAATTATGGTGGGTGTTGCTAATGAGTGATTGTTTTATATAGGGGATAACAGCCCCAATTGTTGATAGACTGCCTACGTTTGGTTGGAGTCTCAACAATCGACCAAAATAATTGCTGACTTATCAAATTTCAAACACTCGAAATAGCGCCTCGTACTTAGATATTAATACGGATATTCCAATATTTTTACATGATAACTCCTCGAAATATTGGGACATATCGACTACAAGATACTAAGCACTTAAACACCAAATCACATTCTATACTTGGACAATCGAACAGTAAAAAATATCAGAAAGTTAAAGTTTGGCTGTCCAACTTTATTGTTCTCCCGCCGTACAGTTCCCCGATGTGTTATAGAGCCTCGGTCAGCTGAGATTACCGAGAAAAGTCTTCCTGGCTTAGCCCACTATGATAGCGCAGGACATGGTTTCGGGTGGGAGGGGGGTTCATCTTTTCAGGGAGCATCTCGTTCTCACATATTTTGATGAGAGGCATCCAGCAACCTAGTAGACTGCCGTAGAATAGATTCATGATGTTCCTTATTTCGCCTCGATCGAACAGGTTCACCTAAACTCAATCGGATACCCATATTATGATGATTAAGAATAAAGTGATCATACCCTTTGGAGCTGTTCGACCCGATACTCGAAGAAGGGAATGGGGAAACACCTACGTGATTTGATGAGATCCAGAGTAGTCGTGTTAGTCATAATCAACATCGTGTGCGATGTGGCGAGCATGCCCAACATGATGCCAACAAAAAACACTGTGAAGTTAGTAAACAGCCACAGAACAAAAAACCCGAACTCATGAGTGGAGAAAAAACCTTCAGGGAGATTGTAAAGGAACCAGAAGTAGCGGTAACTGGCAATAGCATACTGGATGCAGCCTGTAGTCAGGTACATGACGAAGAGGTAGAAGGCGCGGTGGTTGCGGTACCCGATGCAGTTCTGAGACCACACGCAGTGATGGTCGAGTTTGTGGATGCAGGTGCCGCAACTGGTGCAGTGTGACACTCTCGGAAACTTGTAATTGTTACATTGCAAGCATTCCTTCCCTTCAAGGTTGTAAACCGAACGCGAGTCAATTTGTTCACCTTGTCCGATTCGGGGAAAGTATTTCTTTTTCTATTAGAAGATATTGAGGGGCGCATTCGACACTCCCATGGTGTTGTTATAGCTCCATAGGCCCAGCAATACCACTGTCCAGACGAGGAAGTTGTTGAAGCGGAGTTCGAACCCGCTGTAGATTGCAGCGTTGAAAACGTACAACTGCGTGTACCACACACAGCCCATTGTAACTAGACAATATATAATGATTCCTCCGCTCTTCTAGCCGTGTCCTGAATGCCTGTGCGGGGCACGCTGCTCGTGGCTATTATGGGATGAATGGTCATGATGGGAGGAACAGTTCTAGTGCTGATGGGCATTGCGGGTATCACGAAGAGAGTGTTAGACTTGGGAGGTAGTGACATTCTGGCTGGGAGGTGGGTTGATCATGCGTCTTCGTTCCTCTTCGTGGGGATCTGGGTAATTATTGGTATTGAGAGTGGGGCGGTGGATGGGGGGTGGCTGGGTTTCATGCAGATGGATATCTATCATAGGAGGAGTTGGATCTATTAATTCGATATGAATACAGACTGATAGTGGATAGCTACTATTGTGGTGGCAATGTTGCTTATTTGGGTTCCAACGTGTTGTTTCTGTAGACTACTTATAAACAATCTCCTCGAAAAATGAATAACCGCTTACTCTTTTTGTTGGCTCTAGCTACCTGTCTCCTCCGTGCAGCCCCTCCTCTCAAACTAACTAAACAAACCTACACTTCCCCTGATGACCCCCACAATACCAAACTTCTATACCTTGCTGATTTGAATCCTCCCAAGATCTCTACTCCCCTGAAGCTTAAACTCGCTCTCACATCGAATCCAAGCTGGATCAGATCCAACAACTGTACTTTGTGTTCGCCCGAGGACTCATCAAAAAAGTGTACCTAAAAGTGCAAAACCAAAATCGGAACAAATTCAAAGAGCCCAGGTCTTGTATGCGATGCCAAGAAAAAAACATGTATAGCGAAAGGGTCTGACTCTAATGTGGACACTGAAGAGTTCGAGGGCAGTTTTGTTGAATTGGAGCTACATAATAAAGACTTCCTGGTAACACGTGACCTAGTCGCAATAACTAAGTATAAAAAGACTAGTGATTCAGCAAGCAAATATTATGATGGCATCCTTAATCTTCTCAACTCGACAGAGAATAACCTCTAGGAAAATTCTACCCACCAACTCAACGAGTTTAGCCTCGTGACCACTGCTGATGGATCTCGCTTCCTACTAGATAGCACAAGCATTTCGGACTATGTTTTTCCGAACTCATAGGAAATTGAGGAGGAGTTATCCGAAGAAGGCGATGAAAGAGGCTTCCGTCTGAAGTCCATAGGCATCCTGAGTCAAGATAAATCTAACAACAAGGTGGTTGATGTGTAGGCAGGAATCGCATCACCTAGTCTAGAGGAAACTGGACTGCTTCTACCCGAGAGTGAATACTAGAAACTGCAAACTGCGATTACTGAAGTACTTGCGTCTGATGGTTCCCACGAGTGCACTTTTTCGGCATAGCAGTCTAATCTGTTGGTCTGCAAAAAATCAAAAGGAGGGGCAGTAGACAATAACTTCATCACCGCACAATTCATGGATAAGCTCCTAGAACTCACGACGTCGTCCTAAAAACACCTGTACCTTTCGATGGAAGCTCTTGTCCTTGATAAATGCACAAAGTCAGGTTGTAGAATCGCTATCGCCAAGCACTCGGAGCCATATGTCAGGCTAGGCGATGTTTTCCTCAACACCTATGCCGTGGCCTATAATCTACCTGCAGGGACGATCAAATTAGACATGCTAAATAGTACATGGAGTAAAAAGATATAGGATTTACGCAAGGCAATTGAGGAAGTCCCGAAATAGGAATAGCCGGAAAAGAAGAACACATAATAAGTGGTCAAGAACACAAGTCGAAGCGTCAGATCGCAGAAAAGACAAGCTCGCCAAAAGCAAGAAGCAAAGAGCCTCCCTACTGAGGAAGTAGCAACAGGATTTTTTGGCTCTATTTGGTGGCTTATAAAGTCGATGTTTAAGCTCATCTTTATGTGTGCTCTGATAGTCCTTGTGTTTACCCTCTGGCAGAACTTCGCGGACTTCAAGGCATGGATCAAGGATGTTTTCCTACGACCCGTGAGCCTGAAATACCGCAGGGTCGGCAATGAAGGATATAGTAACGCTCCTGATGAGGATAATATCGAGCCTCTGCCGCAATTCGTCCAGGGATATGATGCAAAAAATGGCGACAAGGAGTTCTGGGAACAGGACTCAGTCGAGGGAATATGAAGGGCAATCCACATTCGACTCGTATCACGAGTGTCGCTTTTAATAATTTTACATAGCAGTAAAGAAGTGGTGTATATAAAGATCCATGCTCATCAATCCATTAGATATTTGAATCTGCGAGGGTGCGCAGCCACAGACTGGTGCCTCTGCAGTCCGTAGTTGTTGTAGCTGCTCGTTTTTCTGGTCTAAGCCCTGTCATAAGTGTGGAGCCGTTCCTCCAGACGGAATTAGCTCACTGGGTTCAACGAGGGGGCTCGCTCTTCATACGTTACTTTGTCGCAGCTCAGAGCTCCTTCTCGGCTCCTTCTTCTATAAGACGGTACTTAATGAGATCTGTTGTAGGTGGGCCGAGATGGTCCTGGGTCTAACTGCACTCGTTCGCTGATTCTTTTTTCCGCATAGGTTAGGTTTCTTTCTCCAGGTTATTTCACAGTTCGATGTGGTATCGTTTCTGCAGACGTATGCGCGTACTCACGCTTGTATCCTTGGGTAGTATAACTGGGTCTTTGCTATTGGAGGATCCTACGAGCCATGTTGCTGATTTCCGGACTGCCCTTAGCCATCACCAATTCATAAGCACGCCGAAGTTCATCGTCGATAGATTGGGCAGGATGATTGACAGTTTTTTAGGGACTATGAGCTCCGGCTGTGGGGCGTAGAAGATCTTTTCTCAGTCGACTGATGGAAGGATTATGGGGCAACTAGTCGTAGCTCTACAATAATTTATTGGTGCTTCGCTTGGGACTTCTGTTAGGGCTTCGCTCATAAATCCCAGATATCTCTTTACGGTCAGAAGGACACACCTTTCTGTTTGTGTTGTTAATAAGCTCCAGAAAAGGCGATAGGTTTTTGCCTGGATCTCCTCTCTGTACTCCAGACCCAGCCATCTTTCTGCCGGATTCCTTATTGTTGGGTGGACTTGAGTGTTTACTATCCACGGGAGTTCGCAGATCTATGACAGCTGCAGGTTTTTTCTCAGCAACTGTGTCCATGTTGACAAATCTGCTGACTTTTTACTTGAGACTGGGTTTTATTTTGTCCTGCTGCAGGATTTTAAGTAAGGCCTCAAAGATCTTATCCTTGAGCATGGACCGGTACTGTGCAGTCACGTACACATTGTTGGAAACGCGATCCAGAAGAGTGGCATGGTTATCGGAAGCCAGCACTTCGACATCGACGACCTGTTGGCCAATTTTGAGTTGGATAGAGAAGAGGACTTCTTAAGTTTGGAAAGGGGGGAAAAGTGCGGGTGTCTTGTCGTTGGGTTGCTTGGGGAGTTGCCTCCTGGGAGCATATTGTGCGTTCCAGAGCTTCATGGTACTGCTGTGATTTTGGTGGGTTGATTAATGGGATTATCTGTGATGTTTGCAATTAAATTTTAACGTGAATAGGCTATTAAAATTTGTTAATTATCATGCAATAATGCCCTTCATCTATCATTCGTAACCACATTCCATACTTTTATACCATAGCTGAAAACCATACTTTAGTGTTTCCTTCATTATTAGAATCCGTATACTGTCTGTTCTATCAATACCTGTTGCGTGGTCCCACGTACATCTGACCTGCCACCACCCGCGGACTCCCCCGTGGTTTGTTCGTGTAGTCGCTCGAGTTCGTATGCCCACTAGCCGCGTATGGAATCGTGCGCTCTTGTTGGATAAGTTCTAGAGCTTTTTTACGGATTCGATCGAAGTCAGGGCTGCGGTCTATGTGATTGAGTAAATAGAATAAAAAGCTGCTTAATACAAGTGGGTGAGGAAAAGTCCCCCATATGTTGACTATCCGGGCGGTTCTTGCTCGTTTGATTTGTTGGCATGCGCCGTTTCTACTCATGCCTTGCCAGTTTTTGGTATAGTTCTTATGATACAAAACTGCTCTTCCGACCATCGTAAAAACCGGATTCTGCGACTGGCCTTGTAAATGCCTGTGTCTATTTCTTGTCCAGCCGCATGCTATCTTGTGCCAACTGTCTGCCAAGCTTATTACGATGCACATAGCTATATCCCGACTCTTCAGTCTTATCGTCATTGATTACCACATTTAAGCGCTGCGAAAATACATGGGATCGTTTCCCTTAGCCATGACCTAACACACTCGCTGCGCTAGCAGTAGGATTCAGAACTGATGCTGTGCGGCTGTAGTTGAATTCGTGATGCTGGGGCTTTTCTCTTTACTTCTCCTTTTTTTTTAGACGCGCATACTGATTCAAAATTGTGACCATATCCAGATCCTCGAAGTCGCATATCAAGTGGCTTACAACGTCCTCGTTGGCCCACTACTGACTGGGTTGTTATGGATCATATTCCAGGCAGGTTGGTGATACGATGCGGGCCATGCTGCGGGGATTAGGTTCAGGTTGCTAAGGACGCGAAGATTCAGGGACCTGATAGATATCGTGTATAGTTTCATCAAAGCTGCGATTTCTAGAATCCTGACGCTCATGGTTTTTGTTGTCTTCTTCATTTCCAGCGGCGTGGATAGAGTCCAGGAAACAGCTGGACATCTCAATATTTTGTTAGTTGTTAATCTCCTGCAGCTTTTGGCGGAACTTCTTGTGTCTTTTGAGTCGTTTAGATATGAAGGATCGCGGGATGTGGTGTGCGAGGGTCGGGACTTCAACAGGCCATGTCTGTTGCGGGTGATGAATTTCTGGGGTGATGGGAAGTAAATACCTGCGAGGAGAACTACTCTTTCTGGGACCTAGTCGATTTCATAGTACCTTTTGAGGAACTCTGCGTGAGAATCCAGATAGCAGTACTATCGAAGGGCGTAGAGTTCGGTGGAGGGGTGGAAATCGACCATATCGTTGATAGCCTTGGAAAAGAAGAAGTTGAAGACGGGGTCATATTTTCTGTAGAGGAGATCGTTGGGGTGGGCACAGGGCTGTTATGCGTGGGTCCGAAGGTGCATGATATTTTAGTAGAAGAGGATACTCGGCTGGAAAATTGACTATGAGGGAAGAGAAATAAAAACAAAAATCAATTCATGCTTTTACGATCAAATTAATTTAATACGATTAGTCGATTCGCCAAAATACTCCCTAGCCCTTTAGCCATCGCCTATCACTTATCATCTGCACTATCTTCATGTTAGGTAAGCGGGTGTTGACTGCCCTCCGCTGTTGAAACTACTCAGATGGCCTTTGCGCTGTCCAGGCTTTATCGACACCACCATACCAGAAATCTTGATCTGGTCCAGCTCGCTAGCCAAGTTACCGACTTCCACCTCCAACAGACTGGTGTTGACGCGGTGCTTGCCTGTCAGTCCACCGAAAATGTAGATCTTGTTGTTAACTGTAGTTGCTGCATGGTCCGAAATGCCCCTAGATATTCCAAACGGATAGTCAATTTGAGGGAAATATGGATAATGGATGATACTCGATGGTTGGCTCGTCGATGAGCAGGTCAGGACGGTACCAAGTTAGATTGTACAGATTGAGGATGAAAATATCTTTGAGGATTTCGTTACTGGCGCCTCGACCACCGATGATCACGATACTCATGATCTTGGTCAGAAGGCTCATGGAGTGCTGGATGCGGGCACAGGGTTGCCGACCTTCTGTTTTGGCAAGGATCCACTTAATGGGCACAATCTCATTGCTAGTGTTCTGTTCTACCTTGAGGACGCGGACCCCTTCAGGGAGCACCCCGTTGTTATCTTTCCCACCGAAACAATAAATGCCGTCTTCTAAGATATTGGCTCTTTTCTTGTTGTCGATTTCTAGTGTGCTAATAATCTTATGGTAGGCGATGCCAGCATCTTCCCGTTCCTCTTCCCCAGGAAATGCCACCCGGAACACCTTATGGTTCGATTGGCTCAATAGATTAGTGATTGTGACTAGGGTGTTGTACTACTACTTTTAGTTTATTCCTCCGTATATGAGTACGTTGCTGCCTATCCTCACGCTAGAATGGTACCTGACGCCGTCAATGAACTTCACTCTCGTCCACTCTTCTTTTTCTCCATGAAAGCCGAGCAGCTCAGCCGAAAACAGCCTTTTCTTCCCCATCAGATTTATGCTCATGCCTCCGATGAAGTACATGCTGCCTTTGTACTCCTCGACGGTCTGGCCAACCTTAGACAACCGAGGAATATAATCGCCTTTGTGTCTGACTTCGACCCAGGTTTTCTTAGAAAAGTCGAATCGATGCAGCAGAAAAGAATGGTTGTCGTAATCAGAAGTGTAGCCTCCCACAAGGTAGAGATTCTTATCGCAGACTCCCAGCGACGCACCTTCACGGAAACCATGGAATTTCTGGAAACTGCGGTAACTGATCTTCGAGATCGCAGCGACATACTGAGTTTGAATTTTATCTGCCGGTTCCAAGATCTCGTGACCTTGTGTTTTGCAAATCACGGTGCTATTATGCTCGATTATGGGAGATTACTGCATAGCAGACTCTCTATCGACAGTCCTCTACCGTTTTACTTGCGTGAAGACGCGACGATTGTTGCTTAGCATTATCATGCGGTTAAAAATATTGTCTTCTTTGCTCATAGAATCATCTTGAGGTGAGATAACGGACCATTTACTAGAGCTTTTGGGGGCTGATTTCCTGAATAAATTTGTCTAGAGCTTCTGGGGTTTGATCAGTCTCTTCAGCCTGAAGAAACTTTTGTTCATACTTTCCCTGACATTTTGGTTGATCGCCCATAGTTCATGCTTAGACTCTTTGAGCACATCCAGGAGCAGTTGTTTGCGATCCTTGCTGGTCCCCTCGTCATCTATATTAAACTCCGCCTTCCAAGGTTTCCGACTGTATGTAGTGTTTTAGAAGCAGAAAGACAAATCATTGGAAGGACATGAATTTTCATCCCCCGAAGCCTGCCTCTTGCCTTTTAATGAACTCAAATTCTTGATGCCGGCATCGTTTGGAAGGGTTTTTTGAGGGAGAGTCGAGATGTTACTAGGCTGAGTACTTTTTCGAAGGATATCTCGGACATTGCTTAAGGCCTGATCCACTTTCTTCTGTAGGGTGGGGTCTTTTAAAGATTTGGTGGGTTCCTTAGTGGTGTGGGGGTGATCGAGGGTCTTGCTGACACGTCTAAGATTAGGTAGAGGCACATTCATGGCTTCAGATGAAGGGACTTTCTTCATTTTTAATTGGAAGAGGCACGGTAGAAAACTAATACTGAGTGTTAACACTTTCCAAAAATCGAAATAGAATCAGTATTCATCCAAAAACAAAATTGATCTGAACTCCCTCTGTGATGAGCCTTAATGTATCCCAACATTTTGCATCTGAAAAGACCCAAACACCCTTATCCGGCCACCAGACAACGGGCCTCGGTAACACCCAATCGCTTGTGACCTGTCTGAGTGGAGACTCACTCGATGGGTTTCGAAAGCATAGTCGTGGCAAGTCTGCAAAAAACAGAATACATCTGTTAGCCAATTTTTCAGAGTTCATCTAAGAACCCAAAAAGCAGGCACAAGATATTGTAGAACTTGATACCGACTACTTCGAAAAGGTGAAAAGACTGGCGGAAGGGTAAGAACCCTTTGCATCCACATTTTTTATGTCCCCGATTGAAGGTTCGATATGAAGTTCAACTGCAATGCAAAGCTCACAACATCAAGCCCAAGCAAAAAACATGGTTCGGTCTATTCTACGCACATGCCATGTACAACCTAGAAGAGTTCTTTGAGTTTCCTGGGTAATCTTTAAAAGAAGCTGAAGAACTTCAACGAAGTGGTGGATAGTGTTAAATAATCATCAAAAGCGTCGAAGGGGCGCCACAGCAAACACCTTTAAGCTTATGCATCAGATAGCAAAAGACCACAGCATTTTGTGGCGAAGCAGAGTCGATCAAGTCTGTACCAGGAAGTAAGAGCCAAATCAAAGAACTTGCTCTTAGGCTACATCAAAGCTCACGAGAAGAAGTAGATATTCGAGTACTTTGACAGTGTGATTGAGCAATATGAGGCTCGAATGGCTGAGGTTCTGGCGTAAGCACAAACATATAAATACGCTGCATCAGAGCAGAAGCAGGAAACAGTCCGAGTAACCCTCGAGAAGGACATTCTTATCTAGAATCTAAAAAAATAGAAACAGAACCAGGCTGAATAGTTGACTAGTCTCAAGGCGTCTGTCAAAATGCTTCAACAAACCAATGACTCCATGGCCCATTTCGCGCATGAATACGAGATGATGAAGAAGGAAATGCCAGGGTTCACTTGCACTGAGCTGGTGCGCAACTACCACAAAGTCTAAAGCTTGTGTTTGGGGCACCAGGCCGAAACAGAGGGCTCGATATAGAGGAAGTATGAGGACAAGATGTCGTCCCTCAGCAGAGAGATATAGAGACTGAATAGAGAAATATCTACTATAAGGAAATCCAATCAAGTATTGTCACAGGAACATGAAAAGCACAAGATATTCGAGATGTTGGGCGACGATGACGAGCAAATTACGATACGTGCCCAAAAGGATCTCAAACAGATACAGAGCAAGATCTTCTAGCTGTACAACGAATGGGATGCTAAATATGATTAAGGTCATAAGACTCTGATCAAATAGCTACAAGGGACGACGAGCTACTCCTTTGAGTAGATGCTCGATCAAATATTCTACTTCAAAGACAAACTGTCGACTGATACCAAACTCAAGGACTTTTTCAGAAAGGTCTTGGCTGGCATCCAGCGAATTCGCAGAAAACTCTTCCCCGCGTAGGCTAATTCAAAGCTGGATCCCGAAAAGGTCTTGACCCAGATCTAAGAATACATTAATATGTGTATCCTGTCGTCCAAGAATCCTCGTCAGAAGGGCAATAGAATCATAGCTACCTAGAGTGTACGTAAGTCAAAAAGTCCAGTCTGTTCGACTGGCACCACGACTCCGCTCAGGAAAAACCCTCTCCCCAGCTAAGACTAGGACACGAAGTATCTGATCTGAAAAGACACCATTTTCCGATAATATCAAAATAGATATTAATTACTACGATGTACAAAACGCTCCAAGACAGAAGGTCATGATGTCACTTTCGGTTACCGGATGAGGCTCCTTTGTAGCCACCCATTTTCTTTTGAAGAGATATGAGGATACCTTCGTCCTGCCTGTATTTGGGATCGAAGTTCGTAGTATCTTCGGCAGTCAGATGCTGATACTTAGACTGGCCTTTCTTACCGAAATTGTTGGCTCTCTTCTGCAGGATCTGAGGCAGCAGGGATTTGTCTTGCAGTTCCATAGGAGTGGGTAGATTGTAGTTTCGCTTGAAGACTTCGTCCTATGAATCTTGATAGAAGGCACCCTTGTGGTAATACTTCTGCATGAACAAGTATTTCGTAGTCTCGGTTTGCTCTGTAGACGAGGATCCGAGGAGTTTGTTTTCGAGGAGTCTCTCCTCGTCAGTCAGGGCCCTCCTACGTTCGATTTCTGACTTATGGAGAACATGCTTCTGCCGTTCTTCCTTGTTCTTCCTAATCCTTTTCAGCTCCCTAATTTTCCAGAGTTCATACTATACAGATTATTGTGGGTGAACGTTCGATAAATTTATAAGAGAAAGTGTACTTGCAGAGGTTAATCGGTAGTGTCATCATCATCTGGCATTTCGGCTTTATCCTCGTCGGAGTCGTTTTCGTCCTCGTCGGCTGCCCCCTCCCCTTCGGCCTTGAGTGTCTCGTTGAGTATCAGCTTGGTGTTGAGTCTGTTAATCTTGATTTTCCTCTACTATTCCTGCATTCTCCTCTCGTGTTCTTCTTCCTGGTGCTTGATAGTCTCCCGCTCGTCTTTATTCACAAAAACTGGTTTCAAGAGTACTCGCTGCTGGTCCTCACTTTCTTCTTCTGATTAGGAATCATTCTTCTCGTTCTTCACTGCTGTAGGATCATTTAGGACTGTTAGTGGCTATTGCTTAGGAACTGCGGCCGGGACCTTTTCGGGAACTAAGGGGGCACGTTGGAGGTCTATGACTATGTGTTGTTATTGTGGATTGTCTACGGCAGACTATTGCTATTCTCTCTGACGCATTCTGAGAAGGAGTGCTCTGCGGGAAGTAGGGTCAACCTCTTGGACCTGTGCTGGACGAGGCTGGGGTTTTTATCGGGAGCGAGATCGTTCCCTTTACGGGGCTTTGGGGGCAGATACTATGACTGACTTCTTGATTTATCTCTTCATAATAGCCTGACTATGTTTACAAAGGTTTAATATTATTAGCTAAGAACCATTTGCATCGATAGTGCATTTTCATTTGAAACCTCAGTCTTCACACTCAGCTCTACTCCCAAACTCATGATTACCATCGACATCTTGGAACAAATCGAGCATACCGAGACCGGCTATCTTGTCGCCCTCGAATCTCGACTTCCACAACCCCTTTATCTGGGTATTATCAGCAGAAACGTTTCTAGTCCTCAGCAAAGACTACCGCTCGGATTGAAGGTTGTAGGATATATTGGAAACTCTGAAAACCCTGCTCCCAAACACACTCTAGCCGTCACAGCAGTCAAATCAGCCCAATAAGGGAGCATTCCTTTTAAATAACTATGCCTCAGCTCTAGTGACTCTGGATTGGCGATCAAGAAGATCCCTTGCAGCTAGGCCAACAAAGTCTACCTGAAGTCGACGTTCCTCATCAACACGAAGGTCTGTGCAGACAACTTCCTTCAAGGACAACTGTTCGGTTTTACTTACAAAGATGTTGCTTATCTGAAAGGCCAAGAATAATAAATGTTCAAAGAAATCCTCGCGCAGCAGAATCTTTGGTTAAAGCAGACCTAGCCTCTCTGGACTAACTCTCACATGTTGCTACCTCCTCTGCAACATATCGTCCAACCCCTCTACGTCCCTAAACCTCTAGACACCAATACAGTTCAGACCAAGGAACACTCGTCCAGGCAAATATAGACATCATCACTATGCCACTTCTTACCTTAGGAAACTGCAAACCCGGCTAAATTTACTTCGGCTTTTAATACCTTCTTCAATCAGCACATCGAGAAACTCAAACAAACAGCACCTTTCCAACAAAACTAGACCGTACTCATTCCTCTCCTTGAAAGAAGCTGTTCCTAGCTACCGAAATCAGCAGGGTCTTCGCCCCTGAGTCCCCACATGTTCTTAGCCAATACACTCTTAATCAAGCACAGGAGATTCTTTGTTAAAGGTCATTACTGTTTCCGACATTATGCAGATGATGACTTCAACGATCGAGGCTGGGGGTGTGCGTATCGAGCCCTTCAGTCCCTACTTTCATGGTTCCAGATCAATGGTTTCCTCAAAATCAATGCTGCCCTGCCTACCATCAAAGAGATCCAGCGTACCCTATTTGACCTTGATAAAACCCGGAACTTAGTGGGCACAAGTGACTGGATCGGGGCCAACTAAGTCGGCTGGATGGTTAAAAAGGTTATTGGCGTTGATTGCAAGATTGTATTCCTGTCGAACGGAGCAGACGTTCTCGAAAAGGTGAATGTCTTCCAGCAACACTTAGAGACAGTGGGGTCTCCTATAATGTACGGAGGAGACATGTACGCCTACACTATCTTGGGAATTAACTACAGTCTCGACCTGGGACAGTGTTTATTCTTGATTCTGGACCCTCACTTTGTTGGGGACTCTTCCAGCATAAAGGCAGTGACGACGAAGGGCGGGGTGTACTGGAAAGAAGCTTCAGAGTTGTTCAAAAAAGGGGTGTATTACAACTTCTGCCTGCCTCAGCTACCTGCATCAACCTATTGACTAAAAGTGGATTGTCTATAAGCTGGCAACTGATTATTTTTATGGTCCTTATTGATGTGATGAGTAACCCGAGACACACTACAGATATATCAATTCTCTTTCTTTTTTAGTCTTACTTTCTTATCGGTTGTGGCTACATAATGTCAAAATCTAACCATGAAAGTAGCCCAGCACATTTGCATCGGCATAGACCAAACCAATATCAAGATTCATGATCTCTACTCACCAGTCGTCCCCTTCTCCATTCGTAAAACCTATAAGTGCCCTTGCTCCAATACCATGAATGTTTGTCCTCATTTTCAATCCATCGTCGACATAAAGAAGGCCCATATCATGAAATCTAAGTACCAATAAATCTGGAACACCCACCTTACTTCAGCCACAGGAAGTCCTATCGAAACTCACCTATAAAGTAATTCCATAGTCTCTGATCTACTCGAGCCTCACCTCCATAATCTTCTTGCACTTGTCCAAATTCCTGATAAACGAATACTGGCCAGTCTTACGAGTATACTCAACCATGCGAAATCTTAGCACATGACCTTTTGGCTTTTCGGTGAGGTACTGTCGCACATGCCGACCCATGAGAAAGTATTCTAGTAGCTGCAGAAACTCATAAGCCAGTATTCCTCAGACCTGAGTCGGAGCATCCCTACAGCAGACATTTCTTGGCTAGCAAAAGAAGTGGTGGCTTCGAATGGATGCATTCTGGTTCCTGTAGAGGTGTATGCGAGGTTCGCGGTGGAATTACTGCAAAGCAGAGGCCGTAAGTATCTGTCCAGAATGATCTTCGTCTACCTTTTGACGGAACAGTCGGTGGGATCCAAAGACTTCATGTCCCAAATCAAGTCACCCAACAAATAGAACATCGACTGGGAGAGTATCTTCGAGGCTACCCGTAGTTTTGAAGTCTCTATGGACACTCTATCCGCTAACTGACTCTAACATGATAGTATCAATATATTCTAACCACCTAACTACCTCTATATCAAACTATATCACGAGTTTCTCAGTTACTACTGTATTATGTTTTTTTCTCTTCAGGAAGTCCTTCATTAGTCGTATTACTTTCTTTCAATCGTTTGGCCTCCATCTTCCTCTTGATCTTTGTTTCCAACAGTTATAGCTTTGAAAAGCATTTTTCCATCTCTACTACCATATCATCTCTCTCTTCTTACTATTGTCGAAGCTATCGCTCGAGCTTGGAGTTCTCCTCGTGCACTTCCCTCATGGTGGACTCATAGGTGCTCATGATATTCTGGATCTGCTACTTGGGAATCATTTCGGAGGCTGTACTGTTGTAAGTGTCAAACACTCCGCCAATCGAGGTCCTGAGTTCAGTAGACTGCTGTTGGAAATTCTGGAGTAGTGCGGACGCACTGATGAACAGGGAATTCATTTTCTCAAGAGTCTCGGGAGTGATTTCCTATTCTTCCTCATTATTAAGAGCTGGCTAGGTCGGGGTGTCCGATGGGCTTTCCTCAGCTTTCTCTTTGATGCCTTCGTTCTCCATGGTTGTCTTTGATAGATTTGAATTATAACAATACTAGTAATGCAATGTGTATAGGGATTCAAACATTGCACGATAAATATCTACCCGATCTCAACTATTCTCAGACCACCTGATGTACTAGATAGACACAAACTCCCACTTCCGATAATCAGCAATTGCGTCCTTGGGTTTGGCTTCCTGAAACCACCACTTTCATTGTCTTTGGGGGCTCTTCCTTCGAAGCCACTCTCTTTATCTTCCTGAGTGTGAACAACAGACTAATCACAAACATGATTCCTCCAATTTCCAAACCCTTTTTGCCCAAAAACTTCTTCAGCTGCTCCCCGCTGTGTCTATGGCCTACCAAAATGAGCATGACGCTCAGCGCAAGAAGGTAGTGCCAGCGGTGGGAGTCAATTTTCTTGAATATTTATTATTTGAGATTAGGCTTCACAGGACGGAGATGCACCTCAGACTAGTACTTATCCTTGCCGTACCAGGTAGCGTTGATCTTGCCGTAATCTTCGTGCAGGACACTCCAGTTTTCCTTTAGAACGATCTTTTCTAGGTACTAAGGAGACAAGTGCAGAATTCCTTTGGTTGCGATGATTTCACGAATGGTTGGTGGCAGCTCTGAAAAGGTCGAGAACAGTTATTCTGGCGGCGGTTTCGTGATTAGTGGCTTCACGAAGCATTTTACAATAGTCGAAACCAGCGGATAGTAGACGATATCACTGTAGATGTCGAAGATCGACCTTTTCGTTAAGACATCTCTCAGTTTGGGCGATACACAATTTATTAGACCTAAACGGATATGCTAACGAGACCAACTCTAAGAGAGTGAATATTACCTTTGTTTCGGAGCTACTTCCACTTCTACTTGGCGATCATACCGGAAAGGACTGAGATGAAGAAGATACAGACCAAGACATCGAAGGGGATGACCCGGAAAATGACGTAGACGAGAAATGCAAGGATTAGGATTAGAGTATTCCTGATGAAGTCGCGGGAATGTTGTTCCTGAGGAACTTGTTGTGGACAGCTTACATCTATTTGGACAGTAGGCTACATGCAAAATATAAGAAAGTCTTAATAAGTTATTATGCGGTAATTTCTTGCGAATGATCCATCGGTGGATATTACTGATTCTACTACTCCTTTCGATTTTTTATATTCTGATGATGCTGGCTTCAGAGGCTAAGGTCCACCACATACCACTATGAAATTATGCTACATATCTGCCATGAGCTCATCTCGAATGTGCAACTATCCCCTATCACCATCCTCGTCCGTAACCTCCACCCATGTTAGGGTTATATCCTCCACCCATGTTTGGGTTGTAGCCTCCGCCCATATTGGGATTGTAGCCTCCGCCCATTCCTCCCATGTTGGGGTTGTAGCCACCCATGCCACCCATGTTCGGGTTATAGCCTCCCATGTTTCCTCCCATGCCTCCCATGCCGCCCATGCCTCCCATGCCTCCCATTCCTCCCATAGGGTTCTGTGCGTACATACCTTGGTTCGCAGTCATGTACTTGAAGGCTGTGAACAGCTAGAATTTGTTGACTCTGCCATCACCATTCCTGTCGATAGTTCTGATGGCCTGGAAAACTTGTTGGTTATTGACATTAATGCCGTAACCACACATCTGGAAGAGTTCGTTGAAGAAGCCGCCGAGTTCGTTAGGCTCGAGGGTGCCGCTTCTGTCGCGATCGTATCTGCCGAATACCTGATCGATGTACTGTCTGAGCTGGACGTCGGAGATGTTCATGTGTGTGTGGAAAATGATATAATAATTATTTGAATCGATGACTGGAAGGCATAAGAGTACGGAATTCTTGTCATAGACTTCATAAGCCCAAATAAAATTAAAGAGTGGCTGCAGCCAATTTGATACACGTTATATGCCCCCCGAACCATAGTATGTCAGCCTTAAGATTTAGAACCACCAATTGATTGGCAGTCCATGCCCATAAGGTTTTTTATTTCCGATTTAATGTGTGGCATTCAGTCATTAAAGCCTGAGACCTCATCGATAAATCGTCACATAGGTTTACGTGTTGGCTGTCTTCTCGGAGTCGGGTCTCCCCTCCCCTGGAAAAAGCCAGAAGTTGTTAATTCAAAGTAAGCCTCCTTGAGTTCTGAGCGAGTGTATGTCTGTGCTGCTGGGAATGTCCTTTCCATGGCCTCTCCCCTTGCGGATCTTCGATTAGCGAATGGAGGGACTACAGAATCAAGAGTGGTACTTTCTACCTCTTTCCAGGAGGACTTTTCCCGAGTATGAGAGTTGGCTCTGGGCCAGTGTGTTCAACTCGATGACACTCCTTTGAATTAACAACAATAATAATTATAGAACAGTGCTGCTGGATTTATAAAGCCACGCCTTGTTGAAGAAACACAATGGGTTTCTAACCCCAATTTAAACTCATAGGCACTGCACTGCTGCATACTAGTTTTTCTGACACTCTCTGCTGGTTTGATGGGCTTAATTATATTATCACTATGAAGAACTCTTTGATCCAGCTGTTCACGGTCGGGGGCTTCGGCTATATCTTCTATGAGACTGTCATAGCCATGCGCCAGGAGAGCAGACTCAAAGAGGCAGAAATCATCAAGAAGTACTCCCCTAAACCACCCCCACCTTCCCACTGCCAGGAACAAGCTTAAATATAATATTCAGCTCTCCGACAGCAAATAGAAACTACTCCGAGAAGCCGAAGACTACCTGCAGAACCACGAAGGACACCGTATGCTCAGCCGCATGAAGACTGAGGACTTCTTCGAGGAAAAGATCAGATAGAAGATTACCGAAAAACAGAAATCCATGGCGGAGGAGACCGATTCAGAAAAAACTAAGAAACTCAAGAACTAAATCGCACAGCTGGACGAGGCCTACCGCAGGATTGCGCCCAAGAAGATAGTCACCATCGATGACCTCAGATGAGCATGATAGTCAGTCCAGAGTTCATAGCTATAAAAGCATCAGTAATCTCTTTTGGGGAGCATGAGTACTTCGTTCTTGCTGTTCTTAGTAAGCTCTTTGAGCAAGCCGTTGAAACGGAGGATGTGCGAACAGTCTGATCCACACCTTTTGTGCATCTCCTGGAACATCCTAATATATGCCTCGATCTTCCTCTTCGATAACTTGTTGTCTAGCCTGCTTCCTGAGTCATCCTCGATAGCCTTCTGGATTTTGAGCATGAGATCGTGAGAATCCTTGCCTCCGAGTATTTTAACCATGAAATCTCCCAGTTCACTGGCCTAATCTTTGGAGGACGCATCAAATGATATGTCGCTGTTGATATTGCGCAGTTGGTATCCTGGATTGTAAATCCTGAACTTATCAATGTGACTTTCGTGTTTTTCTGGCAGGGCATCATAGTATTTGTAGTGTGTGGAGGATAGTTCATTAGAGTAGGAATAATGGGAACTGTTTAGTTCTTCGTTGTCCCTGATACCTGGCTTCTAGAGACTATGGTTCTTCTGGATTTAAACCTTTTTGACTTTTTCTGAAAATTTAACTTTTCTTGTCTTATGGCTCTGGTCTTCAGTTTATGTGACAACTCTGCGGTGAGGGGTACGATTGTACTTGAACTTAGAGACCATAACGCCAATATCCCCGTTCGTCCTATTACTGGTCACAGTAAATGAGCTCCTATCTTTCTTGTGAAGGGTGGGGGGATCAGTTTTGGATAAGTCTTGGCTAATTTATTTTAGCACTGAATGTGAAGTAGTAGACTTTAGGGGCAACTCATTCAAGTTGTTCGAGGGACAGAATGGTTTATGTGTTTAGGACTTATTGTGTTTCCTGAAAGAGTGTGTAGATCCTTTCATTGATCTGGTCAAGACACTCTTCGTTTTTGGCTCTTCTTCGACCCTCAGCTTCTATCCCTTTACGCCTACGAATGAGGACTCCTGATCTAGTATAGATAGTTCAGATGGTCTGATATGTACACTTTCATTTTTTATCGATGGTTAGCTTCTTCCCTCGAAGCGACCACAAGACTCAGCTGGATTGGTTTGCACTTCCTCCTGCGTCAGTAATGTAAATTTCTTCTGCACATTTTATATCTGGTTCGAATCCGCCGATGTGAGGAGTTTTTGACTTAGCAATAGGACTATTTTATCTTCTAGCACTTAGATTTTCCTTTCCCTATCTCTTATGATTTCCAGCTGCTTTATTTGCTATCGAATAGTGTCTAGATCCTTTGCTCCGTGGTTTATCTGCTGTGCTGGACATTTGGAGGGAAGGACCATGACTGTAAGCACATCAGTTAAAACTAAGCGTCTCTCTTTCTTACTGTGAGTTTAGGTTTTGACTTAATGGAAATACGGGTGATCCTTAAGTTAATGTATTCGATTTAAATACTCCTGGTCAACTCTTTTCTGCATTTACTGGATATCGGTTTCCAGGTGTGTCTAAGTGTGACAAGATTTGTTTTAGAATCTACCAATTTGTAGCTGTAGTGATAGTTTGCTCAGAGTCAGATCCATTGCATCTTTTTTCAGTCTCGCAATGTCAAGGTCTTTGGACTTAAGCAGGCTGACGATCTGTTCATATTTTTATGGGGTCGTCTCTGAAGCGAAGGGTTTCAATGTGGGTGGTGCGGCGGGGGGCTAGTCAGAGGTGGGCGTAGTCTGAGTGGCAGTGGATGCTTTAGCGAGGTTTTGCCTGGCTTTTTGTGCGAGAAGCTGACTGAAGTGTAGTGTGAGGAAAATAAGTTTTAAGGTGAGTGTTTTTAAAAGATACTAATGATATCTTGAATAGCCGCTCGTACTCTATAATAGACCTAGACTTAGTTCACTGAATACTATCGTCTAACGCTAGTATGCACGCTATTCTAATGTAGATTAATGGTGGAAATCGTATCTTACATCTTCTGCACCACACTCATCTTCAGCTTCGTACTGCTAGACTCTCCTTCTCCGCTCATCCCTGGACTGGCCTCCCTCGCTCGAGCACCTTATTCCGTTTCTCTTCCTCTCATTCTCCCGCATGAACTCATCGCGTTACTCTCCTTTATCACTTACTTTGCGCGTGTTCCCATGCTTTCGAACTACTGCAATAGATACTCGAATGTCTCCGTTTTGTTATCGGTTACGATTTGCTGTTCGATTGGCACCCGTTTGTTCAAGAACACATCTAAATCTAGATCATCATCCTGGCCATTGTTATTTCGACGAGACCTCAATCTTCTTCTGGACATCAAGTTCCTTGATTCTAAACACACTCACCATTAATATTATAGGAAATAATACTGGAACGATCTCGCTTGAGGGGAGAATGCTATCGAATCACGGTATGAGCGATAGAAGTGAGTTCGAGATAGATATTTTGGAGAGCCGTATACAGGGGTCTGAGGGTTTGGTTGAGTGGCTGGGGGATAGACTGTTGGAGGATATAGATGGTTTCTGAGAAGAGGGGGTCTAGACGAGTGATTTTATCATAGGGATGATGTAGGTTGGCTACTTCTTCGATTCTCGGTAGTAAGTCCATGGGGTGTAGAAAATAGGGAATATTGTGATTAGTGAGGCGTATGGATGAGTAGTGATGAAATCATAGATTGAAATTTAGGAGGGCAAGAGATAAATAAGCCCATGATTTTCACTAACGTAGCTTCTATATAGCGAGATTACTGGAAACAGAGTGCAATTGATATAAAGATAAAGCGATTCCAGATAACATAAATGGTCCTGATGACGCTCTTTTTTGAACTACTTTCTGAGCAATTCGATCCCTATCGAACATGCACAGCTATATGCTTTGTATGTCCCTCGATTTCTACCAAAACTCCACTTGCCCCTATACTATTTACTAATTAAAAATACACCATACCACACCCAGAAGCATAATATCTCCTTCTTGACCATCCCACTCTAATTTTCTCGAAACAATACACCCCTTTGCTCAGCATGAACCAGACTAAACAGCTCAACGCTAGGACCGAAAAGTGGAGATAAATGCTCAGCGCAGATATTCACATCGATCCTACTTTGCTCAAAAAACGGGTGCGAAAAGGAGTGGCGCCCTGTATGCGCATCCTCGTCTGGCCCAAGCTCATCAGAGTTGAACAATGGCGAGCACAACAGAAATACACATACGAATCCCTCATAAAACAAGACTCCATCAGCGACCATGACATCTGCCTGGACGTGCCCAGGACGTTTCCATAATAAAAATGCGAGATCCTTCGAAAGTCGCTGTACAAAGTGTTAAGGGCAATCTGTAACGTCCACCCCACAGTGGGATACTGCCAGGGAATGAATTTCTTGACTATGAGGTTGCTCGAGCTGATGGAGAACTAAAGCGCCTTCTGGATGCTCGACTACATCTTCAAGAAGAACCCCATCATACGTAATTATTCACAACAGCTCTTACTTTTTGTCTGTGCTCAGGCTGAACAGTCTATAACTACCGATGCCCAAGCTCTGTCGAAGTCCAGAACTACACTTATCTCAAGCTACTGCACAAGCACCTGGGAGATGTGGCTTCTACCCTGGAATCCCAGAGCATATTCCCTTTGATGTACACTACGCCCTGGTGGATCACTCTCTACTCCAATATTCTGCCGAAGCATCTGTTCTTCCGGATCTTTGAGTGCTTCCTGAGTGAGGGTTACAAGATTATCTACCGTGCAGGACTAGCCATTATGAAGTTCAAGTCCAAGCACATACTGAAAAATGACATGGAGGTCAACATCTCTTTCGTGGGAGACATGAGCATCTTCGAACATATTACTCCAGACTAGTTTGTGGACACCATGTTTTCCTTCTCGATCTCAAAAGCTGAGATTAACAGATACTAGGAAGAATATCGAGCCATGAATCAAGCGACACTCAAGAAATCCGAGGCAGAAGCAGATCAGGGATATCTGCGAAGAGTCGAGACCTGCAAGAAATACGAAGTGGTCGAGACCGAGAACAAAAAGGCAGACTACAGAGTGAACATGAACGAGTTCAGCAAACTGCCTTTCGAGTACGTGACTTGGAGCGACTGACCCAGACGACGAGTATTTGCCCGATAAACTCTGACTAATAACATACTCAATTCTTATCTGCACTATCAAATGTCTACTTTACAATTGTAACTATGTATTGAGCTTCTCAAAGTCAAATCTGAGTGGTTATATCATACAACTTGATTCATCCTTTTTCCTCATTTTCTGAGAGACTTGATGGCATAGGTTACGAAAATGCCTACATTGATGAACAAGCACAAAAAGCTGCCCATAGCTCCCACTCTCCTCCAGGGGTTCATTGCTCCAGCCTTCTTCAAGTAGTTCCGAGAGTATAATGATCTAAGCCCAGATTCATTGGTTATTATTGGGATGCTTGTTTTTATACCTCATGCACATGTAGATCACACCTAGCAGAGAAGCGACACGGGGTTGATATAGTCCAGCAAAAAGTAATCCAGATAGAGCGAAAGGCAGTCCCTCCAGGTAGTTGAGGTGGACCCGCTGGTATACATTGAACGTGTACCAGTCTTTGTATGAGAGCTTAGCACTGTATCTTCCGCATCCAGTGTCGGGGTACCCTCCGGGTTGGATTGGCTCTCCAAGCTGATTCTGGTGAACTTCTCCAAATTCCTTTTCGAGGAACTCAATGGGGAATATCTTCTTTCGGAGGCGCCCAACGGCAGCTGCTTGTGTCAGGACATGGAAGTTGATGGCCAGTCCTGTTGCGAGGACGATGGGGTATTCTTTGGGAATGACGAAGCCTCCTGAAGACATGATTTATTTTTCTGAAGAGAGAGCGATAAGTTTATAATTAGAGTATAGAGTTTAAGATGAGGGTGCGTACTAGCCTCAACTAGTCTTTTAAGTCTGTTCTTTTCGATGGAGGTGGAAATAGCAAAGCTACGGAACAGGGTTCACAGTTTATCAAATTCTTAAGAACCGTAGATACAAAACCCTATTCAATCAAAAACCAATATCAGGCGTAGAGTGGCCTCCCCATTTCCCATTTCCCTTTCGTCTGCGAACCGTCTGGATGCGACACGGTACCTGAACACACCATAAAATCAAATTAGCATCATCTAACCATATGTTTGTACCTTAGCCATGCTGTACTCCACCGTTCCAATACCCTGAGTATTTGCGACCGTCCGGCCACTGGTACACTCCGTAACCCTCCTTCCTCCCGTCCACATAATCCCCTTCGTATGATCGGCCATCTTCCCACGTGTACTTGCCTCTGCCGTGCATCTGATTGTTCCTCCATTCGCCCTCATACTTTCTGCCATCGCTCCATTCGTAGGTTCCCCTGCCGTTAAACATGCTGTTCGACCAGTTTCCTTTGTAGCTACTCTGGTCAGGCCAGGTATACACGCCTAATCCTTCTTTTTTGCCCTATACAAAGTAACCTTCGAACTGCCCGCCTACTGTCCAAACTTCTTTGCCTTTTCCATGTTGCAAGTCATTCAGCCATTATCCTTCATAAGTATCTCCATTTGCCTGCCTTGATGTTCCGTGACCATGCGAGCAATCATTCAGCATTTCTCCCTCATACAATGACCCATCGCTATGATGGAATGTACCATTGCCACATGCTCTGCCTTCCTTCCACTCCCCGTCATACCATGCCCCATCTGGCCATGTCTGTTTTCCTTTTCCATGCTTAAGCGTGTTTTTCATGGTGCCTTCATATTTTATGCCGTTGCTAGCTGTTATGGAGACGTACTTGAGTTCGACTTTACTGGGAGAGATGAGCTGACTAGCTGCAGCATGATTATGGGAGGAGAGGACGGATGAATTATCGATAGATTTTTTATCGGTGTCATTAACTACGGAGCTGGTGAGTTCTTTATGTATCTTTCTAATGTTGGAGTGCGGGGGTTCTATGGCAGCAGGGTTGTTTTCGACCTCTCGGCAAGGGTTACACTAGTTACCCATTGAGCAGATAGTACTCTTGTTAGTTGAATTCGAGTGATTATAATTATCGGATGAATGGGGAGTGCCGGACTGCATGAATAGCAAGTATTAAAACCCAGGATGCCTTTCCGTAATACTAACAGATAGTTACTGATTTAGAGGACTCCTAGTTCCTTCTAGCAAAGCTGCATTCAAAGAGTCTAGAGTCATAGTGTCAAGTTTCTAAGAGTTTATATTCCATAGATTATTAGATATCGAATTTTACCCTATAACTCTGCTCAATTATCTTTCGTTCTTTCCGACGCCATGAGGAAGTTCCAAGAGTGGTGCTCCAATAAGCAGTACGAGCAGCACCTCCAGAACCTTACCAATATTCACCATCGTCCCAACCTGTCCCACAGGTTCTTCTCACTCACCAATAGGCACAGAACCTCCCCGCCACACCCCAGGAACAAGCACCATCCTATCACTACACTCCGTCCCCAGCCCTCCACTCTCAGACAACAGACCAAGATTACGAAGACCTCCCATAAATCCAAACCCTCCAACGCAGAATCCCTTCTTATGCCCTCAATCTCTCTAACTCCAAATATTTAAATCAGCGCTTCGACCAACTCTCTGTGCACGACCCATAAAAAAATGTATCATCCCAAAAAGAGCTATCCAAATTATAATGTGCTACGCCGAGATAAGAGTTGCTAGATGGAAAAAACTAGAGTCGATGATAACTTTCGTATGGGGAAGCGTTTACTGTTAATCTCTCCGGCGATCGACTCGAAGGCCAAGCTTGACCGGGAGTACGAATCTCATGCCAAATTGGTGAAATCTATGAACAGCTACCACCACATAGATTCGCATGCCAGGTTTACAAGTAACACACCCTCCCATTCTATATTCTGCATTAAATTTAATATCAATAGAATATGCCAACTTCCAGCACAAGATTAACTCATAACCCGTTCTCGTCGGACGCGGCAAGACCATTCTAATTATCAATGTCTTTGATATCTACCTCTCCGAAAATAGCTACTGGAGTCTACAAGCAGTTGATATCTCTTTTGAAATTGATGCCTACTCCCGCTCTAAAGCCCTTCCTCCTCTATCGTCTCCGATCTTCTCCTCTTCTGACATCAGACGAGCGTCATTCGGATTCCGGCTAAGGAAGCACCATATCCAAACTATCCAAACAGAGAGTCCAGAGCTTTCACTATAGAAACATGAAGGCCAGATAATTGGTAAAGGTACTATCAAGAGTATCTGTCTTTTTATTTGCGAATGGAAAGGTAACAAGTCAGTCCGGATGGGTTGCCTGATAATCTAAGCGAGTTCTTTCTTCTAGCATGGAGTGTTGGGCAGGAGGCTAACCCAAGAGATCATGCACCCGAAGTCTCAAAAATGTGTGGGTGTGATAGAGTTTGATGTTTATATGAGATCAAGTGGTTCTTCGATATGAGAACTAGGGTGTCAGAGAAGAGGACTCACCATTGTCTTTAGGAGCATCAATTTTAATTAACCCTTTTAAATCGATCATTATTTTGGTCTTGTATCTTATGCTTGCTTAACTCAACTCAGAGTCCTTGTTTAATTTATTTTGTGAGTCTGTCTTCATAACAGCCATCAGAACCTCCCTCCCTTAAACTTCAAGCCCACACCTATACGTCTATCATCTAGGATGTAGAACCAGATAAGAGCTATCCAGAACACCCAATAGCAAGACTTGGCGCGTCTCTAGAACCAAATACAACAAATATAGGAATGGAAAGAGCTCGAAACTATTGAAGAGGAAATCATCAAAGACTACAAGATGGAGGAGGGCGAGTACAACATACTCATCAGCGTGTATGAGGCATCGTAGCTCATCCCCAAACCAGACTCTTTCTTGTTAATTACCCAGAATAAGTCCCATTGCAATGCTTTTGTGTAGTTGGAAGTGAATGGAGTGGTTCGCAAAACAAAGGTTCGCAAGGAAACCAACAATCCTATCTTCGACTAACACTTCTTTATGAACTTTAAACACATGACCAAATCTGACTTGGAGAACTCCACCATCAAAATGACTGTCTACGATAGGAGTGCGATTATCATCAAAAGATCAGTCTTAGGAGTCGTTGAAATCGACTGGACTAATGTCTACTTCAGAAGAAACCACGAAATCTATCGTGGGTGGCTGACTCTCACAGACCCCAGCGATGAGATCGAAGGTCCTGTCGGATATCTGCTGGTCAACATCGCTGTTCTCGGGACAAATGATAAAATCACAGTCCACGATAGCAGTTTCATCAAAAATCCCTTGACGACTATTGAAGATACAATAACCTTTAAGAAACTGAGACTCATGGACTTTGCTATTAGTATCTAAGTCTACAGGGCTGAACATATGGTGCCGCTCGACCAATCTGTGGGTGGGTGCAGTCCCTTTGTCGTAGCCAAATTTTCAGGTGCAAAGATCCGTACCAGTAAAATCAACTCCTTGAACCCAGAATGGAATCAGATTTTGAAGATTGGGGCAAAAATACCGACCAAGTCTAAGTTTATCATTATCGAGGTCTGGGACCATAATGTAATCACTGACGAGCTTATCGGAGTAGTGAGAATCCCTTTCACCGATATATGTGGCAAGGAGAGAGTGATCGGTCCCCGATGGTTTAACTTGTACGGCCCTCCTCTCAGCGGGAAAGATAAGCCCCCATACAACTATTTTACAAAGATGCAGGTATTCGGAGACACCATCGGCTCCCACTATAGAGGACGCATATTGCTGAAGCTGGAAGGATTTCAAGATGTTTACACCAAGACTGTTAAGTAGAAGCTCAAGTTCCAGTTTCCATTCAAGCCAGTTCCGAACATCCCTCAGAAGAATCTCACACTGAGAGCTTATGTCTTCGAGGCAGTCGAAGTTCCCACAGTAGCCAACAAATGTTGTCTGCAAATACTCATGGGCCCATATCTATTGGCGAGTTCGAAACAGGTGCCGAAGTCGGGCACATGTTCCTGGTACGAAAGGTTGGAGGACAAAAAAGTAATGTTTCCTTACCAAGAGGACAACCTTGATCAGCTTCCGGATATAATTATTTACTATTCCTCTGGTGACTATGAAAAAGAAAGAATGTC
This sequence comes from Lepidurus packardi, assembly GCA_023053545.1. Lineage (NCBI taxonomy): Eukaryota > Metazoa > Arthropoda > Branchiopoda > Notostraca > Triopsidae > Lepidurus > Lepidurus packardi. The sequence goes on from JAKZAN010000203.1 coordinate 50,193, forward strand.
CTACATCAGGGTAAAGGCAAGCTCAATTTTCTGCAAACGTAGAGACAGCGAGATCATCACTCTCCAGCTCAATGAGGATAAGTCTCTCGACCTCGTCAAAGATATCGAGTGCGGAGGGTATGTGACGGTGAAGCTTCAGTTGTTCGATACGGCTCCTCCTCCTCCTATCGACATGAACACATTTAGGGTACCGAAGGAGTTCTATCAGCTCCGCCTGTACCTGTACATGGGTCAAAACCTGCCGCCAGCCAACGCGACAGGCGATACGGATCCATTCATCAAGTTCCGTTGTTACGGGAGCTAGGAAAAATCTGAAAGCAAGATGAGCCAAATCAATCCGGTCTGGAATAAAACCATCATAATGAATGTGGCTTTCGAGAATATTGAGACTACAGTCTCCAGCAAGGGAGTCATGTGCATCCTCATGGATGAAGAGGAGAACAATCAGCACAAGTTCATCGGTCGGTTCTGGATGCCCATCAGTGTCAATGATAAGACTCTGTATACTCCAGAGAACTCGAAGTCTGCGATCTCGATTCTGCACCACAAGCCTCGTTGGTTTAATGTCAAGAATGAAGCCATCAACATCCGAAGAGTATCGCTTGGGAGGATACTACTTGGCTACACACTAATCAAGCAGGCAGATCTCTAGAAAGTACCTAGGCCGCTGCCTGATTACAGCATCAGCGTGGCTGCAGAACAAAGAAAAATTCAAGTATTTGTGATTGGACTGCGAGGAGCTAATAGTGATATGAGTTGGGATGCCGCTAAAGTTCTGCTGACCTTTTCGGGTGTCGGCAACGGCGCGGTAACCAATGTCTAGAAGATGAAAAATGGGGGATGCACATTTAACTCGCTGTTCGAAGTAGACTTGCAGCTACCCCACAATAAACATCTGACACCTTTTATGGATGTGAGACTGTTCAATGTCAAAGGCAAGACCTAGGCATTTCTGGGATTCGCGTCGAAGAGCATCTATGACCTAGTTCCTCGACTCCTCAGAGGCAATAAAACGAATAAGAAACGAGCCAGAAATGTGGATGCTATCAGGTAATAGAAATAGGAGTTGGAGGAGTCTGAAGACACGATACTGAATGTGTAAAAACTGGAGCGAGAAATTGATATCGTGAAGCAGAGGAGATAGAGGGCACGGGAACTCGCAGAAAAGGATCAAAACTAATAGCATAAACACAAAAGAGTGGTGGAACTGCATGTTCCTAACGAATTACCTGGAGCAGGCAAGGAGTTACAGACAGCATATCGCTCTGAGTTCGATAAGCTTCTATCTGAATTCGAAACAGATTTTGAGTAGGGTCCCGAGTATGACTACGCAAGACTTCTCGAAAAGAAAAACGATGCTAGACCCCAAACCTAAAACCCCAACACTCTTGAGATTGGAGGCCCAAAAGAAGAACAGGATGAAGCAGCAAGGCTACTGGGACCTAGTTTCTAGCAACTATAGGGCAGAGGGTTGCTCCTGAACAAGGCACCGAGTAGGCAGAGTGAGAGTGAGAGAGACGATCGATCTATCCATGAAAACTAAGAGCTACTGCGTCGCAAGCAAGAGATACAGTCGGATGTATCTTTATTAAGGGACGAAGAAGAAGCGCAGTCTGCTTTCAGTTACCCACGAAATCAAGGTCCGAAGGAAAAAGCTCTAAAAAATCTGGATTTGCATACTAATGATGTGATATCTGTAGTAAATAGCGAACAGACCCGTGGTATCAAATACTAGCAGATCTAAAAAGCCTACCAGCAATAGAAAGACCATGAGAAGATCGCAAGAGAAAGGTAGAAAGAGTACAAATACGCAGCAGCAGTCAAACTCACTCTCTTCTCGTGGAAGCAGCGACAGACTGGCCCCAAGGATCTTGAGACTTATGAGGATTACGATACCGACCCCGGCGAGAATCTCGATATCACTCCGGAGTGGTATAAGGGTCGTAAAATTATGTCTTCAGACTTCGAGGACCTGATTAAACCTACTCGAAAACTATTGATGGTTGATGTGCTTTCGAATGACACGAAATCCAAAGATTAGGGTCTGTAGGAGATGAGAATCACTAAAAAACTGGCGACTCTCAAGTTCGTAGCACTCTTCTATGAGGACCCCGAGGAACTGCGTCTCAAACAGAAATACTATAACAGAATACTCACTCCACGCAACTATATGTGTAGGCTCTACTTCATGAAGGGCAAGTCCTTGCTCAGCGAATATAGGGGAAACCCAACCACATACCTAAGGATAACTTATGGCAGTAAGGTATATGATCTAAAAAAAACAACTCTCGTTAAAGACCAACGCAACCCCGAGTATTTCGTGTGTCAAGAGATAGTTATGGACCTGCCTGGTCCCAGCACAGCCAAAGTCTAAGTGATGGAACAGTACAGCTACTTCTCAGACCGTGCTCTCGGGTATACTGATATTGACATTGAAAATCGGTTCTTGACCAAAAAGTGGCACCTTTTCTTCAAAAAGCCAATCGAGCTTCGGAACCTTTATTCGGAATATGGTAGTGGCTCCCAGGGCAGACTGGAGACATGGGTTGACCTTATTGAACGCAAGGACTGGGAAAACAACCCTGCATAAAAAATACACCCCCCTCCCTATGACTAATATGAGCTGCGAGTCATCGTGTGGACCACCAAAGACTGTGTATTTAAAGATGAAGTCGAGTAGTGCAACGACGTATTCGTGCGGGGATTCGTAGGTACATCGGATCCCCAATAGACCGACACGCATTGGCGATGCCGTGGCACTGGGTCCTTCAACTGGAGATTCAAATTCCCAGTCTGGTACCCTCCAAAACCTGAAGAGATCTACTCGGATCAGTTCACGATCCAGATCTGGGATAGAGATGTGGTGGGCTATGATGACTTGATCGGCTAGACCCGCCTTAACCTCAACAAAATTCATAGAATCATCGAGAAGGTTGTCAAGCGAAAGAAACCTACAAAAGCAAGCATGAAGGTGATTGAAAGGGGAATGGACGTGGTAGACAAGTTCTACTTTGATGTCTACAATTAAAAGGAGCTGGATTAGTTCGGGAATAAGCTCAGCCAGGGCAAGGTGCAACTCTCCTTTTAGTTGGTACCTATGAAGGAATCCAAGGAGAAGTTTGAGAATGGAATAGGAAGAAGCTAGCCGAACCTGCACCCGACTTTGGAGGAACCAGTGGGCAGGATTTCTTTCAACTGGCTGCATCCTCTTGACTTTATCAAGGAGTTAGTGGGAGCCAAGATCTACCAGAGGATCTGGAAGTGGGTGTGCTGTTTGGTGGTGGTGGTGGTGTTAGGAGCCTTTATATATGTGTTCGGAGGAGGGATCCTGGCGAATCTGATCGTTCGCTGACAGTAACCGACTTCAGATCTTTATGTTTGAGGGATACATGAAACTGTTATCTAATCCTCTGCTAGACATTGTTCTGGCCCATATTTTTATATCAGTTTACCCGTATATTTTATTTCGCAATATCGTAATTCCTCTACAGCAGACCCTCGATCCAAATATCTCCACCCACATGAATAACATGCGCATCCCTCAGCTCATCGACCAGAGCAAGTACCCTCTAACCTTACATCCCTCAGGAACTACTAAATACACCGTCGAAAGATCAGTTAGATCATGCACAAAAACGCCATTTCCACTGATCTCAAAAGATCCGAAATCCTGAACAAGTTCTACGACAAGTGGCACAAAGCCTCGCACTACACCCACCGATGTATAGTACCTCCCTGAGCCACAATAATAACCATCATTAAAATGCATCGCAGAGAAACTACAGGCCGTGGAGAAAGAGAATGACTTAATCCTCAAAAAGATAATCAATGTCAACAAGAGATCCACACAACGTTCCCACTCCGAGGCTTCAGCCCCCCATTCTAACCCCAACCTCAAGACCTACCAACATCTGTCCAACCTCAAGAAGTAGAACTCCAGCATCGAATCCGAGAACCAGCGCCTCGCAGACAAACTGCTCCGGAGCAAGTCCACTCTCTACAAGACCAGAATGAGCGATGAGTACTACTAACATCTGAAACGAAGGCAGATGATATCTAAATTCTAATTCGACGAGGAGGCAGGACAGGTGAAGCCGAAGAAGCAGAAGGTAGTCGAGAGGCTGACGAAGCTAGGGTCGACAAAACTAGCACCGCTGGAGACGGGCAACTATGGCAGTGTGTTTATGGGACAGCAGCAGAACAGTCGGAACATTTCGAGGATTACTGAACAAGAGAATGAGTAGTCGTGAGCTCAGCGAATTAATGATCCACGGTGTGGTTTATGTTAGTCGCTTGGGTGTTAATATATTATTCTGAAACTAGGCACTAATGTGCTGCCCGAAATCACCTAGCACCAATTTAACTGGTGTCTTTAGCCTATCAATTCTCTCCCATCCCTGACAACGATCGACAGGGAATTCATGGATGTTATTTCTTTCATTGTTAGTGCACCACCTAGACATACAGTCGGTCTACGCATTACACTCGCTTATAATTATCAAAGATTAAATATCAGTCAACTACCAAGACATAACCAATACCTATGGAAGTAGACAAGAGAATCGAAGTCAAGCAGTGGAATGCGGTGGCTCTCTGGGGCTGGAACGTCCACGTCGAGAACTGCGCCATCTGCAAAAGCGGCATCAACGAGACCTGCATCGAGTGCCAGGCCGCAGAAACCAATTCGTTAGCCGCAGACGGCTGCCTCATTTCCTGGGGAGCCTGCAATCATGCTTACCATACTCACTGCATCACACGCTGGATCAACCAGAAGAAAAATAACTGCCCCCTTTGTCAGAAACCTTGGTCGCAGGTGAAGACAGGAAAGGAATGAGGGACTAAAGGACATAGTGATCAAATAAAAATGCAGCAGCTCGATCTTTTGATGTTTGTTTTTCGTGGACATTGAATAGACCCAAGAAGATCGTGTTTTTGAATTGTGAGAAAGAGGGGGTTTTGGTAAAACAGCATGAATGAGATAGCTCGGAAACTGAAGGTACTACAGCAACGTAAATTTGAAAAGTGCAGATTTGTATGATCAGTAAAGGTTGGGAATCTTGTTTATCATGCGGAAATGTGCTTCGAAAGAGACGCCTAACACATGAATAGACTGCTCAATACGAAGAGATTGACTCAGAAATCTGCAGAGGCGGCAGGCAAATGTGGTAAAGGCTGCGCCTGGCTCGCAGGACAGTGGCATAAGGATCCAGTTTATGATCACTCTTCATTCCGAGCGGCGTCGTTAAAATGGACTTCACAGTTCTACTCTCGAGAAATAGTGTTGCGAAATCTGCGCGGCTATCATCTAAATTTGTGATTTCCATGCAAAGATGTTTCTGTGGCATTTCAAAATATTATCATACATACAAAAACTCCCAGGTTTCCAATGAAACTCACTCCCAGCCTCCAAAGCCTTGTTAGAAAGTGCGTGGGTCGCACCTCTCTCCTCTAGAATACCCGTACACTCTACTGCTCCATCGTTCATAGCAACTCACAGGGCCTCCATCTTATCAATATGCTTGAAGGAGTGCCCTCGTTCGATCTCGACTGGGCACTCTATATGGTGCTTCGGTCCTCTGCTCAGAGTCTTTTCATTACGGGTCAGACTGTGCGAGATGAGATGGCTCGCGGACCATGCCGGACCCCCTCGCTTCCTCACCCTGATCTGCCTGGACTCTACTACTCGCGGAGGACTAATAAAATGCAGACTCTAGTGTATAGTTAGAATGTTTCTGAGCAGGAAGCACGGGATTTTTTCGACCTCGAAATCTATACTCCTATTCTCATACAAAGAAACAATCTTAGTACCGCTTTCCAGACGGTTCCCAAACAGGCGAAGATTAATGACTATTTAGCCCATCTTCCCAAACCAATTCTGATGGAATGCGGCACTCGGATCATCAAGCAGTACCTGGCAGAGGGGGACAACATGATAGACACAATGGTGCTGACTGTGTACGAGGGTGAGTTGTAGGATCGGTACGTAGGACTGCCCTACGACATCCCCTTGTCATCGGAGTTTAGACTAAGTTTTGTGTCGTAGGAACTGCCTGCTGCGAAAGGGAAATACCGATTCCACGTGTACTCTAAGAAACAATGAAGGGCAGGAATGGGGAGAGTGATTCGGGGGGTATATGCTTCGGAAATGTCTGATGCACTAATTTCTGCTGGACTGGAGTGTCAAAAGCTGTAGTTATTGTCTGAATAGGCATAAGCATAGGGTTCATGGGATGTTTCAATCTACAGACAATAAAAATAAAACTCTCTGATTTGAGCAAACATGGATATTTAAGATATCAGTTTGGACTCATATCAGTAATTAATAAAAATAAATATCCCAACACATACTCATCCCAGCATCCTCAGAAACCCAAACAAGCATGGAGCTCACCCCATCCCTCAACACCATCATCACCCAGTGTCTCGGCACTGATTTCATGCTCACCCAGGCCCCAGTCATCTACAGTGCCATCGTCTACAAAAAAGACTCCAAATTCCATATCATTAACAAGGTTCCAGAGTGCCCTGCCTTCACCCTCGACTGGACACTCTACAACATATTCCGTGCCTATTCTAAGTCTTTTGTCACCTCCGGAACCATCATCCGAGAGGAAACACACAATAGCCCCTTCAAAGCGACGGTGTTCCCTCACCCCGACATTGCTGAGCTGTACAAGTCTCTCAACCCCGAGAAACAAGTCGCCTTTGTCTTGAGCAACAACATCAGCGATGAAGAGATCCACAAATTCTACGATCTGCAGCAGTTCAAGCCTCTTGTGATCCAGCACCCCGAGAAAAAGACTGAGTTCGAAACTACGCCTGCTTGCGATAACCTTAACGACTACATCGCGAAGCTACCCAAGCCTGTTCTGGTGGAGTTTGGAACCATCACACTGAACAACTATCTGAAGAAAGAAGCGAACATGATTGACGGGATTATGCTGACGGTGTTCGAGGGTGAGCTGCCAGCACCCGCAATCGGACTGCCTTTCGAAGTGGAGATGGAGAAGTACTTCAACGTGGAGTTCGTGTCACAAGACTTCAAGAACGACTTGGGAACTTTCAAGTTCTACGTCTACAAGAAGAAGTGATGTGATATTTTATTGTGCAGCCTGGAGATGAGTGTAATCAGAGATACTTTTGCGTAATGATGATATGGATATGCCAGATGATGGAGAGGAAGAGATAAATATGGGTTCTGATGTCCGATACGGGATGAAGGACTTGTCTTTTCAGTTTCAGCCTATTTTAAAGATTAATAAAGACACGGGAATGCCTCTCGCAGATACCTAAGATTTCTGACTGCCTGAACAACTTTTGCAGAGTTTATACTTTTTCCTTGCCGAGTCCTCTCCTTTTCCATTCCACTATTCTTTTATCTTTGTTCACTTTGGCAACCCATTCCAACTGTCAACATACTCTCTCAAAACCATCATCACCAACTCCCCACTCGTCCATGGTTACGGCCACAGAGATCCTCGACTCTATTACCAACATCATTTTCTTCACCACCGAAATCATCGAGCGCAGACTCCAGGCACTCACCCTCGTAGACTCCCTATTCAAAGTTCTCGAAGCACTCATCGTGTTCTTACTCATCGTCAGAACCACCTTCGAAGAGTCTCCCAGCATCAGTTCGGCTACCGACTCCCTTTACTAAGTCTATGACCTGGCCTTGCAGATCGGCTCGCCAAGCGAACTAATCATAATTATCATTTGCAGTTTTTCTTTCCTGTTCTTTATTGTTCTGGCCCTGCTGTACTTGCGCGTCGGCACCTCCAGCCAACAGTAAATGCTGACATGGTTCATTACCATCATCTTCATGCTGTTCAGGGCCCTCTACTTCCACAGCAGCGCCCAGATCTACTATCTCTATACGCAACCCTCAGAATTATATCCCATTCTAGGCCAAGCAAAGCACATGATGGTCATTCCTGTGCTTATACTCCTTTTCTATAGCATTTGCGTCAATAAAGACTACATCAACCTCGGGTTCCTGTATATAGTCCTTCCTGCGCTGTGGATCTACTTTAGGAGCCAGGATGTTCTATTCCTTTTGGTGCTGCTCGTCTATAGTGGAGCTCTATTCTATCTGTAATGGTCGCATCTAACCTCCAAACGAGCAGTTTGCGAATTCACGTTTCTGCTGACCATCTGGACTCTGATTTCGAAGACTTCCAAGGATGTTGACATATCTGAAATCGTGTTCATGGTAGTTTTGGCCATTTTGATTCCTTTGGAGTTTATGTTCTCAGGGTTGAGGATAACACTTCTGGCTTCCAAGAAAGAGGATATCGAGCACTACTGGGCCATGACAGAACGCAAGAAGGAGACCAAAATTGCAAAGGAAGAAGAGTATCTAGTCGAACAACTATTTATGGACAAGTTCTTCTACGGAGACCAGAAAGACCGCGAAGCTCTACTCCAGAATAATAGAAAGCCTGTCAATAAGTGGGAGAAATCCGACCACTACAAACTCCTCGAAATGCAGATCAAGTCTCTCAAGAAGTCCGAAAAGGGACACGAGGGCGAGATCCTCAACTATAAGATCCGACTGGAAGACCCAAAGCGCCACCTGCCTTCTCTCCTGGAAATCAGGGTTCAGTATGAACAAGCCTCGATCTCCCATCTCTTCTACCGGTACGAACTGTTCCGACTGCTGGTGAGACTGGAGGCTGAGTTCAAGAAGTTTAAGACCGAAACCCAGTACATCCAAGATGTGGTGCTGATCGACAAAAAGATCGCCAAGTTCTACTGCAAACTCAAGAAAGGACTCGACTACATGATTTCCATCTGGAGGAAAATGACTCTAAACGAGATCGATTTCTCCTATATCGAGGATAAATATGCGGCTGTCCTCCGCGAAAAGACTTCTGCAGAGTCTCTCTACAAATAGATCTCTACGAAGTGCCAGTCAGGGGCCGAGCTCCAACGTCTCAACACCTTCCTCCACATCCTGAACTTCAAAAGCACCACCACCATCAAACACTCTCTTTTCGAAATCGACTCCAAGCTCCATGCGCACATCCCATTCCTTATTATCGAGGAAAGTCGTAAAATTGTTTCGGTGCCTTTCAAGTTCCTCTCCAAATTCAAATTTCGGTCTGAGGATCTTGCCGGAGGGAGCCTGGACCAGATTATTCCCAAGGGTTTCCAGAAGCATTTCTTTAACCATAGTAACAGCGTAACCAACATCAAGCTCCAGTAAGGCAGCAAGCTGATTCTTAACGGCCAAGGCTATATCGAACTCGTGAAAGTAGAGATCTATATCGTCCCAGAGTTTAAGTCCACGATTAACTACATCATCTTCATGAATAGCCTGCCGGGCGTTGGCGACAGCTACATACTTTATGGCCTGACTTCAGACTCGGTAGAAGAGGCTAGCGAGTAGTTCTACTAAACCTTCGACATGGATGAGTCCATGATTAAAAATAACGGTCCTCCCTTAATAGGTAAGGAACTGTTCGAAAACACTGATTTTTCATTGGATTACAATAGATAAGCTCTGTAATCACCACAAGGCTTGATATGTCTACTGAGCCTGAAGAAATTCAAAAGCGGAGGAACTAAGGCTGACAGATTGAGAGTCATTGTGCGGATCGTTTGCACCTTCACATTCGCAGACAAAATAAAATACGTGCTGACAGTAGAGAAGTTTACTGCCTCCAAAATGCATAAAAGGTCGGAAACTGCAGAGAACATTATCGAGAACAGAATTAAGACTGAATCAGAGGCCGACAACAGCAAGGACCAGATCCTGAATAGGAGGAGCCGAAATAAAATCGGCAAATCCTTCGATAGCCACGATAGGAATGTCAATAGCTTAGAAAAGAAGAATAAGACGTACAATAGCAAGGCCGGGAGTACTTTCAAGAACACATCAATCAACAACGAACACAGCCCTGGAAACACGAGCCGAGTAGAAGAAAAGCAGATCCATACGGAGGAGCAAGAAATGCTCGAAGATTAGAATACTCAGGCCAGGTTCATCTCCTAAATTACAGAAAAGAAAGAAAGCCTAAAACGCACCCAATCCTACAAAGTGCTCTTCCCTCTCGCTGTCCTAATCTATATACTCCTTTTCTTGTACCTCGTCTCCACTGCAGGGGTATTCACTACTGCCAACTTCAGGATTGGCTGGTTCCAATCAATGATCGGGTACATCGAAAGTATCAATACCCGCAATAGTGGACTTTCCAAACTCATTTTCGAGTGCCTCACAATCTTCCACATGAACAATTGGCCACCTTCACAAATAGCAGCAACACAGGTCACTCAAATTCTCGCCTAAGCAAAGATGAGTCTGAAGACTGCGTCTGCTTAGTTTCAGAAAAACTATGTAAGCGGATTATCGGATGAGAAATTTGATCCTATCAGCTTCTCCTTAAACTTCACCAACTATGACCTTAAGGTCAGTACAAACCAGACTGTTCTGATGGACTTCGTGTGGGAGGCTGCCCTGGCTCACACAGACAAAATCGTGCCATTTATAATCGATAACTTTGAAATCGTGAACATCATGCGAAGACAAATTTCTTCACTTCATCTGTACTACAACGAGAATAATCCCTACATGACCTTCTCGGTGACTCTGATCTACGTCACAATTATTGCTGGGATTGGCATCCAAATCGCATCTATCCTCTGCCTGAGGAAAATCCAGAAACTCTTGCACGATGTCGAACACATGTACACCTTCATCACTCGCGATGCTATTCAGAACCAAAGAATAGCCGTACAGGTTCTTCATAATGAGCTTACAGAGCTGGCTAATGGCAACTAAGACATATTCTAGGACTTCGATGTTGACTCCAGCGCTAAATTGATGCTGGCCACAAGTAACACAAACACAACTGGAGCCAATACAGCTCAGTTCACCTTAATGAGCTAATAAGGGAGCAAGAAAGTGAAGAAATCCTATAGATTCCTGTTCAACAGTCTGTTCAAACTACTGATAGTACTATTGTTGGTCGTGGTCTACTTCGCTCTGCTGCTCCAGCAACTCACTATATAGATCTCATAAGTTCCGGAAATCATAAATTCAGGACATTCCCTGCAACTGGACTATCTCGACTCACAAAATTAGCTTCTCAAGGCTTACTACAAAGTCATACTCAAAGAATATTCTGGCGCAATCTATCAACAATTCAATCCGAATAACGTAGTCAATACGGTAGTCGATATAGGCCAAAGGCTTCCTGCAGATTTTGTTGCATTTACCAGCAAATCTTGGGAGTACCTTAATATAGACCTCTGCTCTTCATCCCAGTATGCTTCTCCCGAGTGCGAACGTGTGCTGAAAGGCATCCTTCGAAATGGGTTCAGCAAGGCCATTGACAGCTACGAAAACGCCCTCTAGATCGTCAAGAAAACACCTATTGCGCAACTGTATGCAACCAATAACTTTACTTAAGCCCGCATAGCATAGAAATACCTGCTTTAACGAATCTAATTCATCAATGACGCTTTTGTGGTAACGTAGAAAAACTACATAAAGATGATGGCGTGGAGGTACACTGTTTACTTCGTGGTGGGAATGGTATTAATGGTGGGGCTGGGAGGGTTGTTCTATGTCGGGTACAGTAAAGAGAGACAGCGTGTAGATATCTGCAAATCGTTGTTCTGCCTTTTCCCGGACAGCTCACTGTTGAACGTGGAAGTGAGGAGATACATGACTAGCATAAGGATTCTGGATAGGCTGGCTAAGCTGTGACCAATGAGTGCGTCCCCTGTTTTGTATGTTGTAACTAAGTATTCTATTCTAATGTTCATACTTCCAATAAAATACAACTTCATCTTTATCTAGTCGTTTCTCTTCTGATTGACCAGGTACATCACGCGCAAAAAACTCGATCAGAAAAGATACTATCACATTAAAATCCCACCTAAGTACTGCATTCCATCACACTACTCAGATATCCTAAATGACGCGGCTCTTGATCTTCTTCATCAGATTCCTGCGCCTTTCGATCTCGTCCTGCGATACCTTTTCTTCGTGGTGCTGCTACTCCTTGCTGGCAGGTGTGTCTATGATTCCCGCGTCGTCCAGAACGATACGATGTACCTAAGTCATTACAGATTTAAAGAGTTTTTATGATGGAGAAGGTGAGTACCGGAGGTGCTTCCGATTTCGCAGGAGCTTTATTGTCGAGTTCTTGCTGTCTTTCTTCTTGCTTCTTCTTCTTCAATGCCTCTCTCAGATCCATCAGTCTCTTCTTCCTGTCTTCCTGCGACTAGGTGGGTGCTGTACTGGTCTTCTCTGCAATCACTTCTTCTTTCTTCTCCTGCTCCGGGGACATCTGTTGCTTTACGACTTATTAGTTCAGAGTAGTCTTTTTCATGACAGGGTTCCTCAGAGGACCTAACTCAGCCATCTTTCGCAGCCTTTCGTCTTCCTGCCGCCTTTTCTCCTCTTCTTCTGCCCTTTTCTTCTGACGTTCTCCGGCTCTTTTCTCAGCTTCTTCACGCAGCCTCACCTCCTCAGTCTATCTTTCTCGGAGTTCACGTTCTTCTTTTTCCAACCGTTCTTTCCGTTTTCTCTCAAGTTCCTCCTTTCTTCTCTTTATCTCTGCTGCCTTATCTTCCTCGACCTTGCTCTTGGTCATCTCCTACATTTAGATCTTGGCTCTTTCTTCTGCTTCGCGCCTTTCGGCCTCTTTCGTTCTCTACTTCCTTTATTCTTATTATCGGAGTGACATCTCCATCGCTTCCTTCAGCATTCGCTCTTCCTCGATCTCGACTTGTGAGCGCCCTTGGGTGCTCAAAGAAGAGGAGGAAGGAGTGCTGATGATGGTGGACTTGCCTCCTTTGCTGAGAACCTCTGACGCTTCCTGTTCAAGTTGTTGGTTTCGGCGGACCATGATGGTTTTAAATCTCATGAAGTCGTCTGCGATAAGGAGCTGTTCGAATAGCTTCTTGTTTTTGCTCTCGAGTCCCTTGGCGATGAAGGCGACGAGTTTCTCTTCAGTGAGTCCTATTTCCTGCATTACTGAGTCGAAGAGCCCAGCGACGAGTTTCTTGAACTAGTTGTGAACTTCAGTGTATGCGAACTTATTCTACTCCTCGTTGTCGAAGACGATGCAGTTCTGATCGACGAAGTTGAGGATAGTGATGCGCCACTCGGGCGAGCACAGGAATTGGATGAGGAAGTCGTACATCCATTTCTAAGCAAGGGAGAATAAGTGGGCAGTTTAAAAAGGGATAGGTTTACATCATCGTTGTCAGGCTTCTTCTTGGGTTTGGGTTCCTATTTTTTGTCAGGGGTGAAGAGCCAGTCCCAGAGTCCCATGGTTATAGTGGAGGAGTGAAGTGTAAATTATGATATTGCTTAGTTATTATTGTCGATGCGTCGGCGTCAGGATTCTTAATTTAATGGGGACCCCTGTGAACACACTAATATCACTAGGATGAATAGCGATGGCAATTTACTAACGAAGAACACTATTATCATATAAAAGACTGTATCTGACGTCTAGGCATTCATCTGTTTTACATATGACTCTGTTTCTGTGTCTTGCGGATGGCCCGATTATTAGATCAGTGTTTTGGGAATCACACGCCGGGCACACTCACAATTGCTGTGCTCAAGTGCTATCTCGTGATAGCCTCGATAAGAAAGAGGCTCCAAGCCTTAAAACAATAGTGGCACCGCCAGGACAACGATCTCAAACATACACGTTTAAATGAATTCACCATTTATTCTGCATAAAATCCACGACTCCCATCAGTAGTTAGTGGTAGCATTCTCTGCTTATTATTGTTCTGTTCTCAACAACAAAGTCCTTTCTTCTTGGGCACTGCGCCATCGATACTAATCTTTTACGCTGCCGAAACCCCACTCTGCTGCAACTGCTACCCTTACTACTTCCTAGCCCTTTTCTTCTCCCTATTCTTTGAATTCTTCTCTGCCTCTCGCTGCTACTCTCTTTGAATCAGCAGCTGCGAAACTCTCGCAAATGCCGCCTCAACGTTTTAAGCTTCCTTCGCGCTCGTCTCAATATACTCCAGTCCATTCTGCTTTGTGAATGCCTCCGCCTCCTCTCGAGTGACCTCTCTCCTGTCTGCCATGTCTGCCTTGTTGCCTACAAGCAGGATTTCAGTTTCGGGAGGACAGTAGTTTTTGATTTAGTTAAACCAGTAGCCAGTAGCATCGTTGAAGCTTTTCGTACTCGTAATGTCGAAAGCGATGATGAGAGCCTGAGCACCCTTGTAGTAGGAACTGGTGATAGTGCGGAAACGTTCCTGGCCAGCAGTGTCCCAGATTTGCAGTTTGACTTTTTTGGCGTCGAGTTCGAGGCACTTGAAACGAAAGTCGACGCCGATAGTTGTTATGTATGTTTCGTTGAACTCGTTATCCGCGAATCTGAGGAGGATGGAGGACTTGCCGACGTTGGAGTTGCCGACGATGACTATTTTGAAGAGGTAGTTGAACTCGCGGTTCTTCATGGGGATGTGTTGTGGTTGTGGACTGGTGTTTTGCGATGATTATATAGGTAATCCAGGTATTATGCATGGATGATGGCAAAAAAACTCAATAGACTGCACCAAAATAGAGAGTTCTATCCGTTTTTAGTTTGTCTACTAAACACCCAATCCTTAATGCTTTGTGTCAGAATCCATCGAATAAGACATAATTCAAATTAAAATCCCGATGTCGACAGAATATCTTTTCTCGAACCGTCAGGCTTTAAATCGTTGTCCTCTATCACAATACTAAATATTACAATACTCTCACCCTCGGTATACCAAATCCCAGCCTCTCCCTATTCCTAAACTACACTCACTCCATCTATCACAAAACTAAAATATTACAAACTGTCGGGGTTGGGGTTGGGGTTGGGGTTGGGGTTGGGGTTGGGGTTGGGGTTGGGGTTGGGGTTGGGGTTGGGGTTGGGGTTGGGGTTGGGGTTGGGGTTGGGGTTGGGGTTGGGGTTGGGGTTGGGGTTGGGGTTGGGGTTGGGGTTGGGGTTGGGGTTGGGGTTGGGGTTGGGGTTGGGGTTGGGGTTGGGGTTGGGGTTGGG
>JAKZAN010000204.1:0-62500 GCA_023053545.1 Lepidurus packardi
CCCAACCCCAACCCCAACCCCAACCCCAACCCCAACCCCAACCCCAACCCCAACCCCAACCCCAACCCCAACCCCAACCCCAACCCCAACCCCAACCCCAACCCCAACCCCAACCCCAACCCCAACCCCAACCCCAACCCCAACCCCAACCCCAACCCCAACCCCAACCCCAACCCCAACCCCAACCCCAACCCCAACCCCAACCCCAACCCCAACCCCAACCCCATTCTGCAGAGTCTTAAGATGCCAGGTCTTCACGCGCTGCCACAAATTTATATCATCCCATAGTTAATTAAAATAAGTTATTGCTCTGGATTTGTATGGACACGCGAGGCATCTTCAAAACTGATGACTGTTTATTATCGGAAATATCGGCTATTCATTCTGCACCTTTTTACATAATATGCAGCAGGTTAATGAATTCCTTATTCTTCAAAGCAGCCCTGCAACCATTCGTCACGCTCGTCCGAGCCTTACCGATTCGCAGGTTCGCCATCTTGCTGATCATCTGGCCCAGGTCTTTCAGCAACTGGTTCAACACCCCTGCGTTCTTGCTCTTCTTCTCCATCTCCAAGAACAGTTTATGGTTCTACTCCATTATCTCCGAGTAGTATCGTCTGGTCTCGCCCATGCTGCCAATCACCCGACTGTTTTCTGCACGCACTACCAATAGTTTCACATTGTTGATGGCCTCAGCAATCTATGAGCTGATCGCAGTCTTATTCTTAGTGATGTCATCGATCTGGGCTAGTTTCTGTTTCAGACTCGCCATTTCGGTTGGGAACCTGCCCTTCGTACTGAGTTCTTTGATGTTCATGTATTCTGCCAGGTCCTGGATCAGATCTCCTATGACCGTCAGGTCTTCGCACCGCATTTCCACGATAGAATTCTTGGAGTCGATGGAAATGTGAAAGGTTTGTTTCGTGTAGTTGTTTGTAAAAGACATCGTGATGGCTACCTGCTCATCCATACGCTTCAGTTATTGCTAGGTAAATCCCAGCACAAAGCACTGCGAAAGCCACTTTATATAACGCGGAATACGCTCGTGGTTCACAAAATTGATGAAACTCTAGGAGTCCTCCTTCACTTTATCAGCTAGCGGACTATAGGCCCAACGCCAGAACTTTGGCAGCGTGATCTATTGAGTACGCACTTCATACTCCTTGGAGGGATAAGATGAGACCAGCACTTTAAAGGTCAGGGCAGAGGGGTATTGTACATCCTGGAGCTAGTAGATGAAAGAGTCTGTAGGCGTGGGAACGAAGAGTGGCGGAGCTGCTTCATCGAAATAGACTCCCCTGACTGTGCCGTTGGTCGTCTTGATCTGGATGCACAGCTTCTCTCTGCTGAGGAAACTATACTCGATGGCAAACTTGTCACTTATGATCTCCTTAACGACCTCCTCGGCCTAAGCATTGCTCTGTTCCTGTTTCTTCTTCGCTTCTTCGATATCGATGCGCAAAGACTTCAACTTATTTTGTAGCTAAGGCAGGGATAGACCAGTCTGTTACTGGTCTCCATCGATCTGTGTCGTTTATCTTCCTAGTCTCTCCAATAAGTTGAATGCTTTTACCAGTCCTCCCTTTCCAAGGAAAATCAATTGGGGGTGGCCTTCTTCTCGAAAATCATACATGAGGAGATTGCATACTGCCTCACCCACTACTACCTTAGAGTAGGTGGTGCCATCCGCCCAGTTTCTGAGCTCGACCTGTCCTTCTGTTCGTGCTACGATAAGAGTAGTGTCCTTTATTCCTGGTACTGCAAAAGTGAGCATTTTCGCAGGTATGAATTTGCTCTTTGCTTTCCATTTGGATTTCTTGCTTTCGTAGAAGGCAGTCATTCCATCCTAGAGACCGACAGCTACTCCTGTTTTGTGTATGGCGCAGATGCAAGTGGGAATCGAAGGTACATTATTGTAGTCGAAGAGCAGGGTAAGCCCGTTGTAGATTTTGACGCTCTTGTCCTGTAGGGCTAAGAATATGTTACCTTCAAAGTCACTTATTGCTGTGATCAATGCAGGTAGGTGATTATTAAACAGCTCCTCGCCAGTCAGACTAAAGCAGTATAAATCTGATGCGCCGGCAACATAGATTCTGTCATTGGCACAATGGATACGTTCTGCTAAGTCCAACTCCACGAAGAATACCTCTTTGTTATCAAGCAGATCGTGGGCACTCAGACAGTTGTTGCTGAGCAACAGTGCTAGATTGGGGTTGGTTCTGGAGACTGCCAGAGCGGATACCTATTTTTGTATGTGGAGAGGGATGGACTTGTTGGCCTTGTGCACGAATAGTTTTTTTCCGGTAGACTGGTAGATTAAGCAGTTAGCATTGAGGACGATGACATCTGCGTGGAGGGGAGCGTTGTCAAGTCTGAGGGACCAGCTCGGTTCGAACATCTGGATTATGCTATATAAAAGATAGGAATCCACTAATAAATATTGTGTTGGAAAGGGTGGAAATAGTTTCTGGTTCAATCAGAAGTAATATCGTGAAACTGCAGTCTCACATTCATCTATGTAAAAATATGCAGTCGGCAAGTTCAGACCCATCCCATGATATCAGGGCCCACGTTATCTCGCACTGCGAAGTGTGTCCATTACGAAGAAGTCTTCTTCACCTACCCGTCTTGGAGTTGGATTCGACTCGTTACCTTGTTCCACACCACACACCCTTCCCCAATCAGGTCGTCATATTCAGACCAGACAGTGTAGACAGAAGGGGCTTATTTGTTACCGTCATTGAGATCGTACAAATAGGTCGAAGGCCCTGAGAATGCCGTAAGGCCAGGGTAGAATCCATCACTCATTCCGCAAGTGGATAAATAGCTGGCGCTATAACAGGCAGTTAGACCCAGGTTAGCTCCTGCCAATCCTACTAATGTCTTTATGAAGGTTTTTAGAGTAGGCCCGACATCATAGTTCCCGGCAATATGATCATAAGCTTTCCCTCCTTTGATGGCTTTTCTCGCCAAAGTAACTCCCATAGAGTGACCAATAATAGTAACCTGTTTAGCCTCAGTGTAATCAAGCACTGCTTCTATGAACTTCCTGACCCTTGTCACAGCCTCCTTGGAGTGGTAAGTGTCTGATGCATTATTGTCATCCCCAGTACCCCAAGTTGTTGTGTATAGCTCTGCTTTTGTGTATCCTTTTGAGAAAAAGTATGTAGCAAGGCTTCTGAAACCGGTCTGCCAGAGCTTTTTGCCATCTTCGGTCCCTCTGCCGAAGGCTATGTCGCTGTTGCCGTGGATAAAGATGATCGGATCATGCTTGATCGGAGTGGCATCGGTATCTTTACCTCCGAAAGAGGCACAATTGATATCTGATCTGTTAAAGTTCCAGGATGAGTAGCCACTGGCTGCGAGATGCTTAAGGAAGTGTGTCGTGAGCCCACAGTTGAAGTTATTAGATGGCACAGCTTACAAGGCGAGGAAATTGATATATAATGCAAGAGTGGTCGCGAGAACCAGGACTAGAGCGAACTTGGGTGACATGATGATTAATAATATCCGTGTAATGGGGTGAAAATAAAGTGAATAATTATGTGGATCTCAAAGAGGGTTTAGTTTTCGATGCATAACTTTAAAAACAAGTACATAACAGCGAAGGATCGATAACTATTCACTCTGGATCTATTTTCATTACGACTTCTATCATCTCTAGACAGTAACACTAGTATCGCTGCTTCTCGTTTATAATAGTCAAATACTTAAATCCTTGACCTCCTAATTGCAATCCAATACTCTTTCCTACACCATCCACATTTATGACTGACCTCGCCACCTTCAACAAGTACGATGATCTAGAGGTAGACACCGCAGATCTAGACGCCAAGTACGAAGCCATCATCAAATTCAAACGGTCACTAGAAAAAATAGAGCTTCTCATCAGTTTTAGTGAAGACCCAGATGAAAAGGTCGAGCTCGAAGAAATGAAAAATAGTATTATCGAAGCTCTTACGGAGGAAACCAACAACCTTAAAGCTGAAGAAATCAGGCTCAAGGTGTTTAGTCTGAGTACTGACACCCTGAAGGAGGAAGACATGGCCAAGTTGGCTAAGTGCTACATTACGGAAGAAAAGAAGTGGAAGAACAGCGTGATCCTGGAACTCGACTTAGAAGAACAGACAGCGAAAATATCAGTTTATGGCAAACCTAGTCAGGAAAAACCAGAGGAGGAGGGAGCCTCAAACATATTAACTCTGCCCGCATACAAACTTAAGGTTTTGAAAGATCCTTCCGCATAGGTGTTCAAGGAGGGTATCTTCTGCAAGGCTATCTACTCAGGAGACGGAGAGTTTTACCCGTGCACGATCGAAAAGGTGGATGAGGAAGGCTATCACGTGAGATACAAAAAGTATAACACTCGGGAAGTGGTGGCGCTGCACCGACTGCGTGAAATCAAGAAGCAAGATGAGAAACAGGAGTACAAGTTCGAGGACCTCAATGAATTCGTAGTGCCCGAGAAGTACAAGATCTTGCCGAATGACCCAGAAAATGTAAAGAAGACGAAAAAGGCAAAAGTCAAGGCCATGAAGTTTGCATTCAAGAACGCCCAGATCGAGGAAGACAACAAGGCGAAACAAAATAAGTGGCTAAGCTTCAACGCGAGTGCTAATAAGTCGGGACACTTCGCGACCAAGCACAGCGTGGAAGTCATCAATAGGGACAAAGAAACCAGGGAACAGAAGTAAGGGTTCGTCAGAAGGGAGAGAATCCGCTATGATAATATGTGACTAGTGTCAGTCAAAGTCTAAGTAATTCGTAATTCTTCTTGAAATCTTATGGATATTCAATTTTTGAATACTCAGGCGGCTCTTTCATAAAATATTAAGGTACTCCTTCATGTTGTAAGCATATCCAGTCGCATCCACAGTCAGAGGCCTTATCACTGTATCTCCCGGAACCACAATCATCTTCAGCGGAAAGATATCTGGTTTTATAGGTTTGATACCCTTCACGTTACTGTATACGACTGTGGCCTCGATTGGCATGTTGCTATTGTTTTTTATTAAGACATACCCATAGCCTTGCCTTGGCTCGTGGAACAGCACTTTGTAAGAAGTAGCAAACTGAGGGCCAAACTTTGTATAGTAAATCCTTTAGCCTAGCTCCATGCGTGCACGGTTTTCAATCCACTCTCTGATGAAGGGTTTGTGTTTGGGAATCCTCTAGAATCTCAGTTTCTCAGGACCATAGGAAGCTAAAATGAATTCAGATTCGTCCTTATAGTTCCATGCCACTTTACAGCTAACCAGATACTCACCTGGCTCAAGGGTAGTTTCAATGTGTAGATTAGTATCGATGCAGGTCTTGCTTGCCACAGCTGTCACATTTCCATTATGCACCTTGCCCAGAAACATACGAGATTTAGACATGGAGTAGTTGCCTGAGTGCTGGTACTTCCGGCGACTCTACTGATAAATTGACAAGTAATAGTCCCCGGTTTTGGTCACTTTGAAACGCGCCATAACTGATTGGTTCCGACTGGACTTCATTCTGATAGAGCTGTTCTCGCAGCTTAGGGACACACTGCAGATACACAGACGCCGGAAATAGCTGAGAAAGTCTTCAAGGGTCATGTAGAAGGATCCATCATTAGGGTGTCTGTTGTAATCAAGTTTGCGGCGGAGTGCTTCATTCCATTTATTTGAATGGAATCCCCAATCCCCTTTCCACTCCTTGTTCCCCCAAGGATTGCGAACCTTAAGTAGAGTGATTGTACGATCCTGATAGGGTAGGCTCTATTCGATTTTAAGAAGACTGTAAGCGTGTCCTGAGTACAGACCCAAGATTTCTTGTTCGCTGGGAGTCAACTGTTCGAGCATGTCGGACCCTGAGCAGGAGATGATATATCCCTTTTTGAGAGCTATCTTCAATCTCTCCAAGGCTCCTGGTTCTTCCGAATTGAGGTTGATACAGGGAGCTCCCGTGATAGCTATAAGTCCTTATTCGGAATACCCGGCGTGAATGTTTTCGTAGGACTTGTACAGTTTTGCCCATGCCTTCTCCAGAATCAGCACCCAGATTTCCGATCTCTGGGGCTTCGCGTATATCAATTGTCCGTACCTGTTGACAGGGAAGAATGCATCTGTGATCACTGTCTCCCATACTCCATCTACAAAGAGTCGAACTCCGTAGATGGAAGCGGGGTTTTTATCAAGCACGTACATCTTGTAGATTAGTTAAGGATAGTGTTATACGACACCCGCTATAGCAGACATCAGGTAACAGTCGCCGACGCCTCCTTGATTGATATTTTTTGCCTCCATCAGCTGTCCCAGACCTTTGCGACCTCTGTCAATGGCTGATCTGCCTGATTCGAAGAGCTGGTAGTCTGATCGGAAAATATCGGTAACGAACATCCAGCCATCGGCTTTCGAAGAATGGGGGTTTTAGAGGTCCTTGAAAGTGGTCTGCTAAACGAAGCAAGCCACAGCCATGCTGGTAAGAGGCTCGCTGAGTTCCGAAGAATAGTTAAAGTAAGGCTCAATGATTTCCGGGATCTTCTCTAATTTCTGTTCGAAAGAAGAAAGGAGCTCGTTGTTGTCTCCAAATCCAAAGTCTCCTTGGGAAGTAATGTCTAGTTTGTTAGATGAACCCGATATCCGCGACTTCATCACACTCTGGTTTAGAGCTACCTGCTCAAAATTAATCCTTTGAGCTACATTTTCGAGCCCCAGTGTACTCAGTATTCCCTTGAATGAGACTCTTTCTTTACCTTATCCGATAATTTTCCTGACCAAGACCCTGATGTCTTTATCTTCCTCGATATCGAACCCTATGAGCAGTTGGCGGAGTTCTTCATGGTTGAGATGCGCGTCACGGTCCATGTCAAAGATGTCTAGTACCTGGTAAGTTTCTGTTTCTGCCATTTTGTCCTTGAGCTGTTTGAGTAAAAATATAACTCGTTCTTCTTCGTGCTGTTTCGGCTGAATGCTGGAGCCAGGCAGGCGGAGTTGGCTTTGAGTCATGATTTCTGAGTACTGCTTGTCGATTTTGTTATTTCTGGCGACAGGATTACCATCTTTATACTCCTTCAGTTTTTTGTCAAGGTGGGTCGAGAAAATGAAGTTGTTGCCGTCTTGGTCCAGCTAGTCCCACAGACTATCGATATCTGAGTATGCCAGTTCTTTGTCGAGAGACTTGATGAGCTTTGTGAACTCTTGCTTGCGAAACCTCTCTTTGGAGTAGCCGAAGAGGGAACAGATGTGCTGAGTGAGGGTGGTCTTGTGTTTGTGGAGGAGCTGATTGAAATGGTGGAGGATGCCTGCCGACTTTAGACTGAGAAGGTCGTCTTCCATTGATTTAAGGAGGGGTCAATGATTTAGGATATATTTTATGGTTTTGCTTTTAAGGACAAAAACTATCTATTGAGAGCTAGTTGTCGATGTTTTAATCAGGCACAGAACCTAAGTATTGCTGACCATCATAAGCCTAATTGGATAACTTCATACAGGGGAGGCAGACAAATACTGTCAACTATATAAGATAAACAGGACCCTAGATTATAAATTACTGACAGTGCCTCGCGAATGCAATCAAAAGACGTAGCTGCAAGCATCTCGCAACGAGCAGAGGATAACAAACTCATCAACCACCTCGATGCTACCCTCAAAAGCCTCATCAAGTCCACCGAACAGCTCGCCAACGCTCTTCAGAAATAGTTAATTATAACTTTTGATGAGATGATCATCAAAATGCGCAAGTAAACTTCCTATGTCTTGAAGAGGGCCAAAGCCAAGCTACAAGATGAAAAGGGAAACAGCAAGCATGTGTACACCTTTACCAGCATGCCCCTAGACTTTAAGCCTGAATCCCTCAAGAAATAAATTAGCAAAGCTATAGCGCAGCTGCAGGAAGCCATCAACGTCAATGTCAACTAATACTTGGAGGCCTTGATTGAGCACAATGTCATTAACAGCAGCAACACAAGCATACTCCATTCTTCTAATAAAATCACGAGCATGAGTGCAGAATGGTTCAGCGTGACATCGGGCGATGCTTTACGCAAGTCCGAAATCAGTGTGTAGGGATTTGACGACATCACTACCACTTTCATAGCGGTGGGAGTGAGTGAAAAGCAGAAGACCTATGGGAAATGCATGACTAGTTGCCTGGCGAAGGAGGGTTTTATCGGGTGTATCTACATGAATGGGAGTCTCAATAATGAGGATATCAAGATGAACTCAGAATTCAAACAGACACTGATCCAGAAAGCCAAATTCAAGTTCAATCTGGAAGACAAGGAGAGGAGATTGATGATCGAAAGAAGCGACACCAAAAAACGTGAGGAACTCCATCTGGAAGACAATGTAAAATACTACCTGTATATCGCATGGAAAGGCCCCATATCTTTCACTGTGCAGTGAGCGGGACTATTTTTATTCAAATGCGCAAACCTCGATTCATTGATACTAAATCACACAGTGTCTGTTTCTCATCTTCTCATGGGCTGTATGCCTTGATGCAAAAAGATATACATACATTTAAAATAAGGCAGCACTAGTCACCATGCACAACCCTCACAGACACCATGAGCCGAGGATCGAATGCAGTGAGGAGACTATCCGCAGAGAAATAGGGCTTCTCTGCACCCACTGGCCCCAGTTCACTACTCCCATGCAGACCCACCTTAGTCCTGCTGTCCGAAAACTTAGTCTGGAATATGGCGGTGAGTACGCTTCCGCACTAGCTGAGTTGCTGGTCGACAAGTCCTAGGAAATCAACAGCACTAACGTGCACTACCTGAGCAACGCCTGGATGTTCGAATAAAAGCGTCTGGAAACGACGTAGAACCTGTTTGCAGAGTTCTGCAAAATGTTGGGTATTGTGCACATTGCCAGGTTCCTGCGATACCACATGCTGCAACTCAAGACACAGTCCCGAGGGCCCAGCTCTAATAACAACCCCAACAACAGCAGTTCTAACCTCGCGAGCAGCTCCAATCTCGCACTTAATAGCAATACCAATCTACAACATATGAACAGTAATGTCGCTCCTAGAGAGGGCAAGCAGTTCGAACCTATCAACGCTCTCTACCCTGACTACAAACACTACAGCAAAATGGCTAATCTGTACTCCAGAAAAATGGAGGAACACGGCGTACAGCCACAAGTGGGAACTAAATTCCACTTTCCTCATAGACTTTTTGTGAGAGGAGAATAGTTGAAGTAACACATGGAATAGGGAACAAAGGGTATCCTTTTGCTCACAGTGCAGGGGAATCACGTGGTGGGAAAGAAAGGCCTGGCTGTGGCAGTAGGTAGTGCTGTGGAGTGGTGGACCAATAAATCTAAGACCTACAACGGATACCTCGGTGAGGCAGTCATTCAAGAGACTGAGGAGCAGAAAGCACATAGACTAAGAGAAGAACAATAGCAACAGACAACGTTTGTCAACAATGACAAAGATGACAAACAATAAAAGCTGAAGCCCAAAAGAGAACGGGTGGAAGAGGGGCAACTCGAATTAGAGTACCGATTTATTGGGCATACGGGACCAATCACTGCCCTGTCTTTGTCATCGGACGAGTTCTATCTGATATCAGCTGCAACCGATAACCTGATTAAGATGTGGTGTTTGCGGACCAAGATGTTGCTGACCCAGCACAAGTACCACTTTAAAGTCATCTGGTCTCTAGACTTTTGTGAGTCCGGTTTCTTCTTCCTTTCTAGTGGAGGTGATCGTGATATTGTGTTTTGGGAGACTATGACGCCTGCGCCTCGACGCATCTACCAGGGACACAAGGGAGACGTGTACAAGGCTAAGTTTATGAGGAATCCTGACTACATCATGAGTTGTTCGAGTGACAAGTCGGTCCGTATTTGGGCAACGGAGAAGACCGAGTGCTTGAGGGTAAATCTCCAGTACGAATTCTTAATCAAAACAATAAAAAGTATAGGTGATACGATTTGACCGATAAGTGATTAATTTCTGTCTGAGCTTCAGTGGGCGGTACCTGGTCACATGCTAGCTGGGTGGCATGATGACGTTCTTGGACTTGCTGTTCGGCCATGATTACAATGTCTTCAATCTGTTCTTCCTCAAAAATAAGGAAGAAAGGGATCGCCACCTCCCCATCGATAGAGTCAAATACCCCATCCACGACATGAGTTTTTCGCCTGACGAGAGGGAGTTCGCTTGTGTGAGTAAGAAGGAGATAGCGATTTATACGGTGAACTCCATGAAGCAGAAGAAAGACGTGGACATGTACGACAAGAACACTGCAAACATGGGAGGAGCGCGGGACTTCCACCTGCGGCCACGTGAAATCCTAGATCTAAAGGTAGAGTTGAACCTGACGTACTGCCAGTACCACACTGCCGACCTGCTGGTGGTGGCGGGTCACAAATTATCGTCTTGAGTAATTTAAAAAGAGTAGAAAGATAACAGCCTCAACTTATTCTTCTTATCTCGGCCCATATCACTGATAAATACTTTAAATCTGACATATTTTTTGTGAACATTAGACCATCGGTCCCAAGAACTCACCAATAAGGATTTAGAAGAATCCATGAAGTGTCTACTAGAACTCTATTCATACACATAATACTGCATGCTTCATTGGATTTAGGGCCGGTTCTTGTTCTTGATCCTTGACGCTGCGATTTTGTCGTGCGTCACATCGATCAGGTTGCACAGCAGTCTGTTCTTCCTGCTGATCAGCCACATCCGCCCGTGCTTCTCCTCGAATTCCCCGATGTCTTGGCTCAGCCTCACAGGGTTCCAAGACCCCAGGAACTTGGGTTCCGTGGATTTCTACTTGTTCATGTTCATAGCCAACCCCTCCACATTAACCCGTTCATGATTTTTCTTTTTGCTGTAGTACAAAATTTCATCCTGCATTTTCTGGGTTTCCTTCTCGATCTCCTTCATTTTAAGTTCTTCAAGACGGTCGAAAAGATCGACCATGCCCAACGCCACCCAGTCATCTAGTTTGTGCATGGCCTCACGGAATTGTTATGGTCGCATATCGAACAGGTTGACCTGTGTGCAGTAGCGGGCAAAGCGTGGATTGGCTTCACAAATGATTTTGATGAGTTTCTTTGCCTTGTTTTTGTCGGTGGCATGGATCATTTTGTACCAGGATTCACCCAGCAGCCCAGACCGGTTTTCAGTCAGCCGGTTCAAGTCAGATAGAGTCATCTGTTGTCTTTTAATCATGGTTTTTGGTAGTCAGACACCCGATTGGAGTTTTTCCGAGTTGTTAATTTTTTCCTTCTTTTTTTATGTTATTCCTTCGCTCTTCCATGCTATAGTCACATTCTATTAAACTTTACTAACCTGCATAAAATAAGCAAGCGATTCGATTCTATTACTATTTCGCGGATAAATATCATATGTGCCAGGGTTTCAGATGCGATCATCAAGCAATGGGGGAGCTATGGGAATTCATATGTGGTGCCTGGACTGTGGGTGTCCTGAGACTCACATCCAGATCCGCCAAAATAAACAGCATTGAGGCGATGCCTGCCACATTGGAGTCCATGTCGTCGGGGTTCATCATAGTCATCGAGTCTCCAGCAGAGTGGTGGTACCTGAAGTAGAAGTCGTGGCTCTCGTTGTCTTCAACGATGTTGTTCAGGATGGGAACTCCGCCTTCCTCGTAAAGGGGCTCCACATCTGCCGAATATCCATTGGGACTGTAATCCGAAGCATTCAGGACTGATAGATACTTGGATAGCACTTCTTGCACTATTTCTTTGCCTGGGCCGGTATGTCCGAAGCCTAATAATTTGGAACTGCCTAGATCACTTTCGAAGGCTGCAATGTGATTTTTAAGTTCGTCTCTGTGTCTCTCCAGGTATTGTGCGGCTCCGTCGACTTCACTGCCTGACTCTTCTCCACTCCAAGCCACGAATCTCAGAGTTCTCTTGGGTCTGTAGCCATTTTCCTTGAGGAGACGGAAAGCCTCGAAAACAGTCACAAATCCTCCTCCGTCATCATTAGCGCCAGTCTGAGATCCAGTGTCCCAAGTATCAATGTGCCCGCCAGCAACTAAGACTTGCTCTGGCATCTTTGCACCAGTGATCTCGAAAACGACATTGCTAGACTGAGCACCAGAAATAAACTGATTGTTGAGAACCAAGTGGAGGATGATACGCTGTCCACGGCCCTGCATTCTCTGGAACATATCGGCGTCCTCAGTAGAAATCGCTGCGCAGGGGACCTTGGGGTAGTTAGGGTCATATTACATATAACCTGTATGTACTGACTCAATGGAGTCAGAGGCGATTGATCTGACCAACATGCCAACTGCTCCTAACTTG
This sequence comes from Lepidurus packardi, assembly GCA_023053545.1. Lineage (NCBI taxonomy): Eukaryota > Metazoa > Arthropoda > Branchiopoda > Notostraca > Triopsidae > Lepidurus > Lepidurus packardi. The sequence continues at coordinate 12,273 of JAKZAN010000204.1, forward strand.
GCAGCCCTGGATGCACCATCTACACGATAGGGGTTGCTTACTTCGTAGTCAACCCATGGGTGGTTAAAAACAACAATCCTGCCTTTTACTTGGTTCTTCATGGCTTCAAGCTCGTCCCAGTTGCGAACCACGACGGCCTCAGCTTGAATATCACTATGATTCAGTATGATTAATGAAGCAGTTATTTAGCTAACTTATGTACCCTGCAACAGAGCCTCCAAGTCCGATGACTTCTAGGCGAGTAGCGACTGGTCTGGGCGAAAGCATCGTCAAGGACTCTGTTCCGCGAACCCACTTGGTGAAGTTTGTGACTGGCTCTAGGCGTACATTGTCAAATCCAACTTCTTTGGCCATGTGCCAGAGTTCACGAATGACGAGTTCAAGGGATTCAGAACCCCACATTCTGGTGCCATAGGTGTCGGTGATGTATGCGAGTCGGTCATAAGAAGAATGGTAGAAGGGTAGTTTTTGATCGAGCATAGTGTCACGAATGTGTGTGACAAAGTCAGTATAGTCCTTCTCCGAGTGAACGAAGGAGCTGAGGGCAAGGACGATGAGGAGGATTTTTAACATGTAATGTGATATAAATAGAGGAGATTATAAATGTAATAATGATGATGATGAATAGGTTTGGATATTGTTGGTTGGTGGGAAATAACAGGTAGATTGGTCGATGCTCTGATGACATTTTTAACAAATACTAGACTAGGCAGGCCAACCATTATTAAGGATAAATTGGATGGGCTGCGATGGGTAGGGAGCTGCCCTTTTAGCCAATCCTCAAAGGATACCCGGACATATATGGCAGCCACCCTGAAGTATTCGATTATTGAATGGATGGGTGGGGTACTAGATCGTAATGTATCGACAATATATCAGCCAGTATTATATTATTACACCGTTCCGCCTGATAGAATATATGCTCGATTAATGTTTTATATTCTAATGTTGTTACAAGTCTACCCACTATCCCCCTTGCTGTTAATCTATCTGTTGCTCCAAGATTAACTAGCACTTCTCTCGCGCAAGGTTCAAACCAACTAGTAAACATTGCTTCCAAAGTTTTCCATCTTTCTTTTTTTCCCTACCCATCCCATTCCATCGACTCACAAAGAAATGATTGATTCCACTCTCATGTCGCTCGAGTCCTCGTTCCCTCAACCCAATCTTCTTGCGGTTTAACTCTATCAAGCATCCTCACGCAATGACCTGCCCTGGCTTAGTCCACAAGTGGGTATCCCTAAAGCCCAAACAGAACCTCCAAGTTAGGCCCTTTCTGAGCACTCTAAAGACTACTCACACTATCCCTAGTCCAAATCCGTGCTCCACTCTGCTTCCCAGAAATCAACTAATACCACCCTGAAGAGGATCCTTAAGAACAAGCGTCTTGCTGAGCTTCAAGTAGTATCCGATTAGTCGTAAACCAAATCAATTGATAGGACACCTTCTTTTATATAAAGGGTAAAATCTAAAATACAGTAAAAAAGTAGGATTAGGCAACAACAGCCTGTTGTGTCATGCTAGATATGCGAAGGTTCCTTTGCTCCTCAAAACTTATCTTCTCTATGCGGATGCGAACATAAACAGTGTCACAAATGCAATGCTGAGTTTCTGACCTATAAGATCAATGCCTTTGAAGAGATACTATGTCCTAATGATGGGTGTGCCAGGGTTCTGCATAAATAGTCGCCTGCCTTTGCTGGGCTATTGGCCGACATGAAGAAAAAGAGAGAGAAATTCGAAAGGTTCAAGATAGTTTCGAATAACCCCCTTAAGAAGCTATGCACGCAGGTGAACTGTGAGGGTATTGTTGACACCTCTATGGAACGAGTGAATTGCGACACTTGCGCTAAAGAGTATTGTGGAAAATGTCTATATTCCAATCATGAAGGAGAGTGCTCTAAGTTTGAAGTGAGATTCCTTCAGGTCAGCTACGGTTTCAGGCAGTGCTCGAAGTGCAGCGTCGTGGTCGAACGGGTCGCAGGATGCAATCATATCATTTGCAAGTGCGGGAACAGTTTCTGTTACCAGTGTGGAGCCGAGTGGAGTGTGGACCCATGCCATCAAACCAGGGAAGTACGCTATCCTAGTGAGGGTAATTCTTTATATTTAAGCCTACTCCTATAAACTTATTTACTTAGAATGCGTGAGAAGTTCAATAAGGCTGTTGCTGTTAGCTCTGGGCTATTTGTGCGGACTGCCTATCTGCATAGCCATGATAGTCATAGCTTCCCTGAGTCTGTTGATGGTAGCTTTTGTGGGAGGACCCTTCGAGTTCGTTACCGAGGTCTGCAAGAAAGCCTACTAGAGAAACTGGTGCCTTTTAATGGTAGCCACACTAGGGATACCATTGCTCTACTTAGCAGGCATCCCCGTATTCATATGGCGGCGGAGCGAGTAGTTCTAGATGGTGACAGTAGGTCTAGTACTGGGTTTCGTGGATATGGTTCAATCCACGTGTCGGATTTGAGCAGAACGAGACATTTTTATATTTCTAAGGAATACTAATAAAAACACTATTTGTAGAATTCACACTGTTAATCAGAGGAGCAGGTCAGCTTAACATTTAGAGACCCGTCAGGCCATTTCGGGGAAAAAATTAAATATCAGGCTTCAGTCTCATTTATTGTTGCGGAACTCGAAGGTCTCCATCGTCCAGTTGATGCTCTGTGCGAACTCGTTGATCTCCTCGCCCAATTTCTTCACGTTGTCCGAGTCCATCGTGTTGAAACTCACCCAGATCTCCACCTTCACCTTGAACTCGCTCTTCGCCACATTTGACTTCTCCACGAACCGCACTCCTAAAATCTACTCCCATAGAACAATCACAATCACAATTGAGAATGAGAAAGTACGAGTGAGTGCGAAGGGAAGAACCCTCCTAAAAGGTAAAACACGAGTTGTTAGTAGATTTTTTGCACGTTCGCATCTCGCTTGATTAAGGTGGTGAACTGTCCACCGAGACCGTTTTCGCCGTACTCCCAGGCGGGACAGACTGGATGCCTAAAGTAGTTAATGGCGTCGATGCGCCTTGGCTCTTGGGGAACAAGAGGATCATGGAATCTGAGCAGAGGTTAAAAAGGGTGTGGATTACTTAGAAATCGTATTTTTGGTGACGTCCATGAAGAAGTTATCGAGGGAGTTGAGTCGAGTATTTTTCCATAGGTAGGCAAGCTCAGGGAAGGAGTTGATGGTGGCTAGGATTTCAAGGTTTTTATCGTAGTCCTGAGTGTGGTGCTGGTAGCGTGCCTGTTTGTCCTGCTGCATACAAGACCAGATACTCCAGGCCTCGGGGAAGTTGAGCTGTTATTGTTGACTCATGGGATTTCAAAAGATGGTTTATAAATATTATCCTGATTGCAGCAATGCGAGGGTCCATCGCATTTTGGCTAAAGATATCTTTTTGTCTCCAAAAAATAGCCATAGCTACTCCCACACAGGACTAGCCATATTCCCCGGTTTCTTTCAGTATCTCTAGAAACTCATAATTAACACGTAGCAAAATTTATCCATTCCCTATCTCCTCATCTCTTCGGACCTTGATCCTCACACCCAATCCACAGCACCCATACATCCACACCATTTTTATACATACTGAATGATCACAAGCTTCCAAAGAAGATTCACTACTGCCCTTGTAGGAATCTCGGTCGCCAGTGTCCTGGCTGCCCATAACCAAGGCTACAGTTTTTGGATCTCGACCCTGATCGTCCTAGCAATTAGCGTCATCAGCTACTACCTCACCGTCAAGATGATCCCCATAATAATGCCCTACATGCTGCGTGCTAACATCTACGGCCATGACATTAACAAAAAAGGTACTCCTGAAGGCGAAGTGAAGATTCCTTAATCTCTGGGGCTGGTCAGCGCCATGATTTTCGTGGTGATTTCATTTGCTTCTGTGCTGATCTTCAAGATCCTCGTGTCTTAGCAGCATCTGACCATGAAGTTTGCTGCCCTGGTGTGCATCGTTCTTAGCATCTTACTCGGATTCGCCGACGATGTCCTCGACATCCCTTGGAGATACAAACTCATCATCCCTCTCTTTGGCATTATCCCTGTATTGATTGCCTACGATGGCGTCACCTTCGTTCTACTTCCGAACATTCTCAGACAGTTCCTCGGGGCTACTGTCAACCTCGGTGTCCTCTATTATGTCTATATGGCCTTGCTAGGAATCTTCACAACCAACGCAATCAACATCCTTGCTGGTCTCAATGGTCTTGAAGTTGGCCAGAGCATCGTCATTGCTGCCTCAATCATCCTTCACAATTCGATTGAACTGTACCTCTTCCCCGATAACGAAGTGCTGACCTCCCACCACACCTTCAGTATCTTCATGCTACTGCCCTTCATCGGGGTCAGCCTGGGACTGTTTAAATTCAATGCTTACCCCTCCAAGGTGTTCGTGGGAGACACTTACTGCTACTTCAGTGGGATGGTTTTCGCCACCACCGGAATTCTAGGTACTAATCAACATTTTAGCATTTCATTAATCCACAGGTCACTTTTCTAAAACCTTGCTCTTGATGTTCATACCCCAGATAATCAACTTCCTGATCTCGGTGCCCCAACTCTTCGGCTTTATTGCCTGTCCTCGGCACCGACTTCCTCGTTACAACCAGAGCACCCGAAAACTCTAAGCCATCAAAACCAACTGGAACTTAGTCAATCTGATGCTCTACATAGTGGGGCCCACTTCAGAAGAGAGGCTTTGCGACTACATCCTGATTCTCCAAGCTGGGTGCAGTGTTTTCGCACTGTTCTGCAGGTACGTGTTGGCCCAAACTCTCTGGACTTGATGTCCGACTACATGCCTCGATGCTAACTTTAATTATTTCTAAAACTAACCAAGTATACATCCATTTAATGTAGTAAAAAGGAGTAGTATAGAGAATGAAATAAGATCGTTCGGCTTCAGCTCCAGTCGTATTGGCGATGGGCCATCGAGTACTTTTGCAAAAGTGATTTGTATGAATCCTTCTCCGGCGATCGGCTGTCTTGGATTGGGAAGCTCTCCTTGTAGTTTTGCAAAATCTCAGATTCCTCTTCTCTTCTTCCCTCGCGGATGTTCTTCTGCAGATACTTCCGATGATCAGTCCCGCCCTTCCATTTCCTTTGCAAATATCTGCTCGTGCCCTGTGACTCGGACACAGTGGAGTCTAAATGCACATCTCTTTTCAATACCGTATCACCGCTCCTTTGCTGACTCACTGCTTTGAATTTATCATCATCGCTCGTCAGTCGGTCTTACAATCCACTTATCCTTCCTCGCAAAGAGTGCATTTCCCCAATCAGCGAACTGATCACAACTTGGTCAGCTTCATACTATCGTTCGTACTCTCTGATGTCTTCGATCAACTTGTGACTTTCACAGACCTTCTATCTGACGTCTATGCCATGAGTGCCTAGGAAATGGCTGTCCTCAGTGCGCCCTGTATAAAAGGTAGTCGCGTAAGGCAGCCTCTTCAACATATTGTAGTCTCCGTTTTGTTGAGTAGCATAAGGCTGTGATGGCATTGAAGTTGAAATGGTTTGTTCCTTCTTCGGGAAGTTAGGGTCTGTCATGTTGAAACCTAGAACCTCACTTTTGTGGATTAGGATAGGCTCTTCTTTGAGTTGTCTTATCATATCACTCTGCAAAAGACTCATTTGGGGATTTCCATTCTGGTGGGAGTACATAGTGTGGTTGTAGTCAGGCCTTACCGTCATGTTCTAATCTTCTGTGCTGCTTCTGCAAGCATATTCGCGTTACTGCAGAGTAGGCGAACCCTCTGGTTGCCTTAGTATTGTGATTGGTACGCCGTTTGAGCCTTCGACAAGCGTTCTTTGAGCTTGTTTATTGAGGCGTAAGTTGCTATCATTTAACACAATATAGATATTAGTGTTAGGGCTTCTGGATTCATCATCCTTCTTCACACGTGAGCGGGAGTCAATTTCAGGACCAGGATTGGAAAGGTGTCCTGTGTTACCGAATGTGGCCCTCTCATTTGGTACTTTGTCATCAGAAGAGTGGTTCTGTCGAGAAGCACGACTAGCTCTCGAGTCGTGACTCTGATGTTAGATAACAGTCTGTTCACTCTTCTAATGCTCGTTGCGCCTTTTGAAGAGCATATCGTACATGTCTCTGAAATCTTCGGCTGATGTTAGTTATTTCATGACCAGGCTCTAGACTCTCAAATGCTGTTCTGGATCATTTTTGTCCATCATCTCAAGTCTTGCCACGAATCGCAGTCTATATTTCTGCAACAACTCTTCTGCTTCTTCCTCGCTCATAGCAACCTGCCCATTTTCCGAAGCCTAGCTATTGATCACTTTCTGGATCCTCCTGCTGTCGACTAACGGGACTCTCGGGTTGTCTGGTGGTCGCATCATTTCCTCGAGCCGCTTGACATGTTTTTTAAGATCGCTGATTTCGAACTCTTTGCTGTTGAGTTCGTCGATGGACTTTTTATGTTTGTCCACCAACTATGTGTACTTGTCTCTGTACTATTTGATGTTGTAGGAGGCAGCAGAGTCGTAGTCCTTGTTAGTGTCTTGGAAGGTGACAGTGTTGCTATTCTGAGTCATAGTCCTTGGAAGGGTGTTGGGTGGCTCTTTAGCAGGAATGTTATTATGCATGTTAGTTTGAAGGATGGCGTTTCTGCCTTCGATGGAATCTTTGAGTGCCCCATACTTCAAACACATTTCCTCCAGCGATCTGCGGAGTTCAAAGTTGCGATGGGCGAGCTCCTCGAAGGTAAGTTGTGGGGCATTGTTATCCATAATTAACCCTGGAATTCAGCCAATAATACTGTAAAACTAGGGAAGTAATTCTATATTGGTAAATTGATAAAAAGTTCCAGCTCGGCTTAACTCAACAAAGCATGTACATCTATCGATTACGAGAAAAGAAACATACTACTTGTACAGAGCTAGGGTTTGTCAGACAGACAATATCTATTGGAGAAGGGACTTGGAGCTCCAAAAGACAAATCATATCAAAATTAATTTTGGAATCTGACACTCGATAATTACTTATCGCACTATACTACCCCTACTGCAATTTGAAACAGCTTGATCATAAAGCATTTGTCACATCTTCTTTATTAGACTCTATCACAAGTAAGGCTGGTTCAGCTTGCTCACCACCTAGTACACTTCTGTCTTCAGCCTTCCGAACTCCCACGGCTCGTCCAACTCTGTCACTTCTTCGTGAGTCCGCATAAGACTGATCAGCAAGCTCAGATCCACGCCTTCTTCAGGGAGGGGCAGAGTGTTTTTTCTGGTTTCGATTTGGAGGTCGTAGAAATCTTTGACCTTGTTGCTGACGAGATTGGTGGGTGCATTGGTGGACTGCTTGTTGGCGATCTGATCAGCCTCGAGGTCAGGGACAACGATGACATTTTCGTTGGCCTGCTCCCAGATGGCCTGTGATTTCTTATCTACTTTCTGGGTAGTGTCTATCTGTGCGTTGGCCTTGCTGAACCCCCAACCTGCTTTAGCTTCTTTGGACATGAGTTTCGGGAGTTGCTTATTGATTTTTAAACTTCTGCTTATCTAATATAGAGGAAAGTGCGAGAGTATGACAGTATGGGAGTGGGCTCAAATTGCAGAAAATCTAGAATGGGAATCACAACAGGATAATAACACCAATCCTCCACATTCAATACTTAATGCTCATTACTTTATCTCATTCTTGGGAAGTGATCTAAAAATATAAATATTGATTCACTTTTTATCTCGTCAATAGATCCACTATGGACAATATCTCCACTGATGACTGTCTCACTCTCGCCAAGACCCTCGGCAATTGGAAGGACGCAGACAAGAACTCTCTTCAGAATGCTCTCAAGCGACTACAAAAATCCAAGTATCCACCTGACGCCATCGATACTCTCTGCAGAGGCTTCCTCGCCTTTAAAAGAGATTATATGAAGCAGTCCTCTAAAGATAACAACATTATCGATCTCATGGTCGAGGTCAACAAAAACCTCAAGAAGCAAGAAGAAGAGTCTAAGAAGCAGCAGGATAAGGCTGAAGATTTAAAGCCTGTTCCTCTTGTCCAGAAAAGATCTTCACAAGCCTCCTAGATCGAAGTCCCAAAAAATTTGGGTAGTGCCTTGACACCCAGTCGTAAAATCATCCTGCACACTCTCTACAGAGAGTTTGTGGCTGCGATGCCAGATAGCAAGAATGATGAGTTTTTGGTCCCATTCTTGGTGAAGGTTTAGGATCAATTGTCTAAGGCGAGCAACTACAATGCAGCTCAAATGACAAAGCTATCAAATGGAATCGTGGCCAACTTTCGCAACGAGAACTCCAAAGAAGCAATGACCCGTATGCTGAAAGGAGAGATTTCTCCCTAGTTAGTTGGTGAGAACAAAACTTCTGCCTTCATGTCTGACTAAACAAGGAAAAGACTTTAGGAGTTGACACGAGAAGCCCAGCAGAGTTCGAACCTGGATTTCTATAAAGACGTGAAGAAAGGCATTCACAGTGCAGGAGTCGGCGAGAGCTGTAGGTACTGCAAAAAAGCCGCAGCCTACGTGGAAGATATGAAGCAAATCAGGGCTTCTGACGAACCGATGACACGGTTCATGAGATGTTCAGCATGCGACAAAAACTGGAGAGACTGATGGCTCCCTTAATTTAAATATGTTGGTCACGATCTTGTGAAGAATTTGAGTCCATTAATCTGGTATTTTTGTTGGGTACCATTTATGGTTTAAAAAAGAAAAGAGGTTTTATCTAATGACTTTATTGAGAATTTATGATAACCTAACGTGCATCCTAAGGCATGCAAGAGGAGCATCAGGCTGCTTTTGACCGTCTCAACCAGTAAAAGATATTATACGAACGCCAAGCCCGTCCAAACCCAACTGAAAAGAGATATCTAGTGTCCAAACAGTTCTTGGATAGTTGGTTGCGCTGTGCCAAGCTTGCTCCCGAAGCTAGCCGCAAACCCTAGCTTAGAGAACAATTAGTAGGATGTCTCAAAGGATTGGACTTCCTCGAAGGAGTTTTAGAGGAAAACAAGGATATAAACCTAGTGCTAGACGATGACCCGACTTCAGAGTATTGCTATGTTCTAAAACCCTACTGCGTGCTGGGCAATCTTTACAAATTGTTGCCTCTGAGTGTGGTGAGCGTTTTCCGAAACTACCCACATTTTGTGCTCATCAATAGCAAACCACGCACAAAAGTACCAATCTTTCTCATAGTCTTTTGCTTCTTACAGGTCGGATACTGTGTCAAAAACAGCCAATTCTTGCCTCAATACGCCACTCCTCCCGTCCTAACTACCTTCATCGAAACTAACTCTTTTATTAGCAATTTTGTCTTTCTCCTCAGAAAGTTTCTCATCAGAAAGTACATCAATACTCTTGAGGCTGCATCCCCAAGTCCTATACTTAAAGCTCTACTGACTGTGGACCTTTCTGGTCTGCATATCTAGATAGGTAGGTACAAGAATAAAGATGCCTCGACAAATAAACTGTTGTGGGTTTCGGATGCTTTGAATCCCCCGACAGGAGGCTTCTTTGTCTAAGATGAGGATACCTTCGTAATAGAGTTTGGACTGTGTATTTAGTGCAGAGGCGTGCCTCGTCCCCTTCCTCTGAGGCTGTGCAACAAAATGTGTAGTCTCAAGGTTTGCAGTTCACTGGAATGCGTAAAGAAACATTTTTGGAGCTGCAGGCTTAGTTCTAAAGGTAACATTGCTTTAAATTCAGACTTATTGACAGCACCCGCCATCTAATGCTACATCTTCTGTACCAGAGTTTATTTATGAATTATCTTATCTGAGGCCTGGGTGTCTATTTTATAATATTATATGCTCTTGATTACACTGCGACATGAAAGGGAGCACGACCAACAGCCCGGGCACCACCGGCCTCAAGAACCGTCTCAACCACTGCTACATCAACAGCGCCCTCCAGTCCCTGTCCAACACTCTCTCTTTTTCCTAGTTCTACCGCTCTAATCTCTACCACAACTACCTCGCGCCTTCTGTCAATAATAATCCTGTCGCCTCGCCAACCAATAACAGTCCTTCGCCTCCTGAGTACAGCAAAGCAGTCGCCACGATACTCAGTTAACTATGGCGCCCTGACTGTTTCTATGCGTCTACAGGTTTTGACCCGGAACAATTAATTTCCGTATTAGTCTCCCGCAACACCATGTTCAAGGATAACCAGCAGCACGACTCCCATGAGTTTCTCCTATTCCTGATCGGGGTATTACAGGAGGAGACAAACAAACCCAACAAAGAACCTCTTGCTCTGACTCAACAGCCCAACCTCCTATCGTAAGAGGGCGGGGCACTAGAAGCATGGAAAGTATACACATCCAAATACGACTCTCCCCTGAATAACTTGTTTTTCGGCCAATTCAAATCCAAAACGACCTGTCCCAAATGCAAGTACTCCTCGACTGTGTTCGATACTTACAACTGTATCAACCTGCCTATCCCAGAACCTGAAATGCTCGAGTTCTTCTTCATCGGTTATGATCGGGAGTCGCTCTTCTACAAAGTTCGTATTTCTAGCAAATCCCCGACCATGGAGAAGATCGGACAAACCATGGCCAAGATGCTGGCAGACACCTACGATCCCAAAAGGCTCAGATTCGTGATCCTCGACAATGACCGGTGCACGAGCAAGACTCTAGACATCACAGACCGGGACATTAAGACCGTGATGGCTGAGCTACAGCCTCGTAATAAATCGTTTTTCTGTGTGGAGTTGGCACCCGACTAAGTTAACCTCAGCACCCAAAAGAAATAGATCAACAAAATCAATATTAGGTTTACCAAATCAGTGCTTGGAGTATCCCAGGAACTTCCACCGGCTCGACCTTTCTATTTCCTTTTCTCCAAAGTGACAATACGGGATATCGAGAAGAGACTGTGGGGCTGGCTTTATAGAGCAGTCGTCAAGTCCAAAAGACCTCAACAACAGGATTCGGATCAGGCCTTTACGATGTGCTTCCTGAAACCTGCGGCTGCTCCTTTCCGATGCTACATGAAACTCATCGACAAAAAGGGCAATGTGACATATTACAAAGATCGGAGCCAGCTATCTCCGAACTAGTCTCTACTTAACATCCTGAGTAGTTACAACAACTGGACGTATGAACTCGAAGTCAACCTAGATTTCATTGACAATGCGGGATGCGACTGGCCTCAACTGCGTTACTATGATGTCTTCGAAAAAATATGCCAGAACCCCAAAATCTCCAATTCTCTGACTCTCGCGGACTGTCTCGACAAGTTCAGTGCTCCGGAGGAACTTAGTGAGGACAACAAATGGAAGTGCGAGAACTGTAAAGAGGATCGCAAGGCTCAAAAAACTATCTCAATCTTTAATCTACCCAAGTACCTTATTATCCAGCTGAATAGGTTCAAGGAGACCTATCATCACGGTATTAAAATCAAGATCAATGAGTTCATTGACTTTCCACTGACTCTTGACCTCCAAGCATATGTGGGTTCCTTAGACCTTCCACCCCTAAGTACATCATCGAGTTTCACGGATATCGAATGCGACAACAACAAGGCACTCTTCAAACTGTACTCGATTATCAACCACAAGGGTAGCTTGAAAGAAGGGCACTATACTTCCTTTACTCGAAACCCAGAGAACCAAAAGTGGTACTGCTTCGACGATAAATTTTGCCAATAGGTTCCAGAAAGCTGCCTATACACCAATGAAGCCTACATATTATTCTATGAGCGACAATGACAAACAATTTTAAAAATAAAATTTGTATAGAGTTTCTTTCTCTATTGTAACATGATACGACAGTATTTCACTTACGAAATATCTATCACAGCCCTAGGGCCTCGTCCGTCAACACCTCTACCTCGTCCGAAGCATACGTCATCCTCGTGCAGACGTGCAGGGGATTGTTTCCTGAACCACTCTTGACTTTAAGAGTCAGCACTTGTCCAGCATTGTTCTTAATCTCCAACAGCCCATAGTAAGGGTCATACTTAAAGTAGAGTGCATCTCCTTCCGAAAAGCGGAAGTGCTGGTTAACGTACTCAGTTTCAGGGGTAGTCACTCTTCCACTCGAGTCGATCAAATAACATTACTTCGGTTTTCCTACAAAGGTTTAGTAGTAAATTTATACCTTGGTGCTTAAAGTCTGAATTTTCGAGGCCTGCTCTACGCGCCAGACCAACCGCCAAAGAATTTTTAAATCCCTGGTTCCTGCATTTGTTGATCTTGATAGTCCATTTTTTTACTTCCCCTGGCAGGATCTCCAATTGTGGTTAGGCCAAGGCATATTATGGAATCGTACAGTTGGCGCTCGACCGTATAGTGCTATTAGAGCTTTGTAGCTGTTTGCCCTTTAGACCGGAAAATGAAAACCTTGTTATAGGCACACTCAGGGTCTTCTGATGCACTGATAATTGTGCCTCCAGTGTTGATTCTATAGGATTTTTATATGACCATTCTACGGCATCAAGGTCTAGGCCATCTCTCGATTGAGCTGTTTTTGTTATGTTATCGGCTTTTGCCTTTTTGACGAAGTCAAATTTATGCAGGGACTTCTCAATGGATCTCGCAGACTCGATAGTTAGGCTGTGTAGATCGGAGACTAGGCCAAGGATTCTGTCAGAGTTGGACTTGAGGAGTATGGGTAGGTTAAGCATGTTGCTGTCAGAGTCGAACTGGCTGTTGTCGATAATGAAGTTAACTGACTTTCTGATGTCAGAGAGGTTGGTTATTTTTCGGAGCTCCTGAGGCTGGAGAGTGAGTGCTAGCTCAGTCGCGAGTTTTTTGCTGGCGTCTACTGATTCGGTGAGCATATCTGCATACTTGTCGATGTCTTATTAGAACTTATTGAGGGTCTTTTCAAAAGATCTGGATTTACTAATAGTTCTTACTATCGGAGGGAGCTGAGTAGATCGATGACCTCATGTCGGATACTTTGGATATGCGTGCGAAGGTATTTCCCATCCTGCTTCTGGACTGTCTTGCTGTAGTCCGAGAAGAACTTGTTCAGGCTCACAACTTTGTGGTACTGTGCATAGTTGCGCATTATAAAAGAGGGTTTATGGGGGATGGATTACTCTGTGAGTTTCGCTAAAGCAGACGCAACATCCGACTGGATTACGCCGACATAAGGGATCCAGGCAGACCAAGTCGATGACTTCGCCAGCATGCAGGCCCTTCTTGTCGCAGTAGAGATGGCGGTGAGGAGTAGACAGGAAGTCAATAATTTGGCTCATGCCTATTAGCTGCAATAAATTTTATTTTTATCGAAGGTAAAAAGAAGATAAGATGGATTTCCAGGTTTGCCAAGCTATACATACTTAAAGACAAAGAATATGAAGGTCAACAAAATTGGGGGTTCTTCTCGCACTGCTGGCATGTGGCTGGAGCGGTGGGAATTCCTCTGTCGTTCATCCGCAGTTCCTGCTTGGCCAGTCGACCCAGCACATCTGGCTTGATCCTTTATATTCTGTTGTTCCAAAGTCTCTCCGCGAAGGAACTGGATCTCATCCAGATCTTGATATGATGGGTGTATTGGTTGGACATTTAGCTCCAAAGACATAACTCAGCCCCCAGAATGTTGTCCCTATTTGGACGAGCCGAAGCATCCCTATATACGTTCTGATTGTACAAGTCGAGCCAGTTCAGGTAGGACCCGTAGGCAGACCCTAGATAGTTACCCACTCCCAAATCCAGATAGTGGGGTCCGTAGTTTGAAATAACGATCTTGTTCTTGGCGCCTGGGATGCCTCCACCCCACCAGTGTATGATATCTCCATCCCTGATCTTCGCTGGCTAGGAATTCATCCAATACATGGCAATCTTGTTAGGGTTAATCTTCTAGATAATCTAGCGTTGTCTTTTGCGGTAGTACAACTCCATACCCTCATTGGGTTATCCTCTTGCCACCATGTCTTTCTCGATAAGAGATTGGTTCTTCAAGCAAGCTAATGATACTTCGTCTCCACCAAGATGGACCACAGGGTCGTCAAAGATGTCATCGATTTCATCAAACACGTCTCTGACGAGATTGTAAGTCTTGTCAAGTGTGACGTCCAGAGGACCCATATAGCCCCTTCCGAAGTTACATGCGACTTCTTTATTTTAGGGTGCTTTCCCCCAAGAAGCAGCATGGCCTGGGGTATCCAATTCAGGAATAACTCTGATGCCACGCACTTTAGCATATCTGACAATCTCTCTTGCTTCCTTGGTGGTATAGGTTTCTCGTTCGCTAAATGCTGCATGTTGTGCAATTTCAGGGTGACCATCGAGGATAAGAGGGAAAGAGTCTTCGTCGGTAATGTGCCAGTGCATGACGTTGAGTTTGTTATACATCATAGCATCTATAGTCTCCAGAATAAGGTGGACTGGTAAAAAGTGTCGTGCGGAGTCGATCATCAAACCTCGATAGATGAACATTGGTGAGTCTTCGATATTGATTGGTAAGAAGTCAAGAGTCCATTTCCTACCACTCTTTTTAGATGTACAGTTGAAGATCTGCGAAAATGTCTCAAATCCTCTTACAAAACCAGCATATGTGGGACTTTCAAGATTTGCCAGTTTGTCCGTAGTCACATTAAGCTTATAGGATTCGTGCTCGACACGAGTCAAGCTAACTTTGGCTTATGGTTTATCGATATTGATGGTCAGTACTAGACTATCTTTGTTCTCGTTGCTGTTGGGAGTATTCACAGTGACTCCGAACATCAGACGGGGTTTGGTCGTGACAGGACATTTGAAAGCTACTTGATGGTAGTGGTTGATGACTTATTCGAAGTCAGCAGAACGGGCAGTTGTAAATTTGTAGAGAGTGAGGCAGGGGTCGATTGGGATGGCAGAATTTGTTGTCTGGGCCCCAAGGGTACAGTTCTCAGGCATGGGGAAGAAGGGGAAGCTACAAGGAGTGTACGCTAGAACGGTCAGAAAGACCAAAGAAAAAGCAAGTAGACGCATAGCCATTGTGATTGCAAAATTAAATATAAAATATCTATATACGATCCCAGGTGAACCCTGTTCATGTTGGGAGCCTTGTAGAGATTATTCAACATGCAAGATTGGATTGGCATATTGGATTCCAGACTTTAAAAAAGATATGAATAGAAAAGATTTAACTTTTGGCTAGTTTTTCTCATTGCCACGATCATCGGTCGAAATTCTTATCGTCGATTATCTCGGCGTCGTTGGTGTTGCTGCTGATGATCAGGTTGAATGAACCTGTGCTACCGGTATTGATGCACGCCACCACCACTGAGAACACATAGGGGTAGCTGGGGGCATCCAACTACATTTATCCTGAGACCGAGGCAGTATTGGTCGCAGCATCGGTTTTGCCGACCAACAGATCTATGCTGATGGTGGTGATCCTCCTTCCTCCGTTTCTCTGGACCATATAGAAAATATAGTTTTTGCCCTTCCACGAATTCTCGGTCTCGTTTTGTTTGAGTTCCAGGAAAATGGTAGTCTTGCGGTAGACCTTGATGCCGTATTGGGGGTTGTCTCTGATTTTGGCATTAGGGTTCTGCTTCGAAGGCAATCCGGCAGCGGTAGGTCCTTACCACTGTCCTGATATGATCTGTGTTTTCCACCTGTTGCTGTCGAATATCTTGCAGACCATCAGGGACTTGAAGGAATATACGAAATCGTCGATACTCATCCAGAATGCGCCATCGTCACTAATTTTTTCGCCAGCAAGTGTCAGCATTTTCTGAGTCCACTTGTCAGATCTGTCGCTCCAGTCACCACGCCATTAAGTGCCATTATTGCCATGAGGATTCCTGAGTTTGATTAAACGGTTGCCATCCAGATTGGCTACTTTCATAATCAAATAGGCATGTCCTTGGACGATACCTTCGATTTCAACAGAATCTCCTCCAGCGTTTTCCGGGGATCCGGCTCCCAAAAGATACCCCATTTTACTATAGGATATCATTTTTTCGAACAAATCACTGGTTCCTGTTTCTTGGTACTTAGTTAATTTGATTTCTTCGGGGAAGCCTCCAGTCAGTTAGCTCAGGGTCAACTGCACCTTTCCTCCCTCGATATTGTGGTAACCGCCGTAAAGCTTAGCATAAGCTTTTTAGATCACATTCACAAACAGCTATTTGGGGTTTTCAGATCGACCATACAGCCACTCGCCTTCAGGGTCTGTCGGGAACTGATCATCCACGATCACATACAAGTCACGATTCATTTTGCGGAACTTTACCATGTAGCACCCTGGAGGATTCTGCCAGCTGTTGATACCCAACATTTGACAGGTAAGTTGGCGGCCCAAGACCCCAATAGCACTTATTAAATAACAGTCTCCGATCTGTCCCTGACGGACATCCATCATGGTGTCTGACTCATCCAACATGAAACTGCCTATAGGAGGACGCTTAAATCCCTTGCAGACGTCTTTAGTGTCAGGAGTTAGGATCTTCTTTTCCATTCTGAAGTCCACGTCTACGTATAGGTTGTTGCCGCGATAGGTTTCAGCGATCTTCTTGAGTTTAGCGGGGGAATCCCTCATTTTCTCGACAGGCAGATTGGAATCATCAGTGATCTTATCGGCTTCCTCGAGTCTCTTGAGCAACTCCTCGTCTCGAGCCCTCTTCATCTCTTCGTCCTTCAAGCTTTTTTCCTCTGCCAGACGATCGCATTCGTCTTTATCACGAAGATATTCACGTATGAGGAAATCAAACTTAACTCTTTGTTCGGGGGACAGGAGGTTGTAGTCGCGTATAACTTTGTTATACTTGGTTTCCAAGCCTACCATCGACTCGACCACGATTACTATGCCCAGACTCGCCAAGACTTGTTGTGAGCTGCTCACGAAGTTGATCAGCCGCAGCATATTCTTTTTCTGAGTGCCCTGTACTTTCATCAAGGTTCTCACCCACAGGTTGACTCCAACCAGCAGTTGTTCTTCTCGATTCTTCTATATCTTCTCCTCAGCGTCAGTGATGTCCTTAAGAAGTTGAGCTCTTTTCTGGGGGTCTGCTTCCTTTGCATAATTTTCCTAAGTAGCTAAAAGATTATTTTCCAGCTCTTTCATGATAGATTCTTCGTTAGGGTCAATCTGCTTGAGTTTTTGTTGGGCTTCCTTCTCCTCCTCCCAAGCTTGAAGAACAACTTTCTAGTTGATATTTGAAGACTCCTTTCCAGCATGGTAAGTGTTATATGTGCTAAAGTACGTCCAAGCCAGGAACATCAACAACTCAAACAGACACGTGAGTGAAACGCCATACTGTACGGGTTGAATAAATATCTGGAAGAGCATCGTATAACCGAATAACGTGAACAGACTAGCATAAAGGCCGTATAACGGGTTTTAGTTTTTCTTGCAACTGTCAAGAGAAGGCACAAATTTGTAGACAGGGGTGCCATAGGGAGAGTAGTAGTTGGGAGACTCTACCTGCGAGTCCTAATCAGCCAACAGGAGATATCCAGTGAGGCCGATAGCTATGAAGTTGAGCACGAGGTAGGTGATACTAAACCCCATGAAGTTGTCAAACTAGGGCAGGATAAAAGACACGATCATGACAGCCAGAGCATTCACGATCACTAGCAAAAGTGTAATCAGGGCGACATATTTCGGTAGTGATTTCTCATTCTTTAGATAGAAGAGATAGACTCCCAAGAAGTAACCAGTGTAGATCGAAATACCAAGGATGGCGATGCCAGCAGGGACGTTCACCAGGATGATCACGAACACACCCATGCCGACGCCTTCAAGCACCACCAGGATGCTGCAGATCAGACTGGCTAAAGTAGCTCCATGATCCTCTAATAGCCCCCAATTTGCGTAGGCAGTCAGAATGATGGGGTTGCCGAATCCCCACCAGAGGATCCACACTACTTCAGTTCTCCAACTATTAATGAGTCCGATAGCTCCGAAAGCGAAGTTCAGGACGATACCAAGTGCGAACATGACTATTTAGACAGCGTTAGGTGGCTGCAGGGTGGAGAAGTACCTCTTCATGGGCAGCATAGTGAGGAACAGGAAAATAAGTTCAGTAGAAACTGTGAAGGCCATCGTATTGCTGTCGTAGACACAGAAGCAGATCAGGGAGAATGTGAGAAGTAACACAATCATGAGAGGAATCGTGATGAGAATCCTTTTGTCGGTGGGAAGCAGTTTTCCTTCTTTCAGGGCTTAGAAAAAGGAGTAGCTTTTCTTCCAGTCCTCTAGTGACTCAAAAGCCTATATTTTTCTATCGTTGTTGCCGAGATCGACGAGTTCGGAAACTTCATCCTCTTCGATCTTTTTGACGAGAACAATGTCTGAAGTTTCTGGGTCTCTTCTAGGACTATTGTTCCCTCTTTGAATCTTGAGTTGCTTGGCGTCTCCAGCAGTAATATTGGGGGCTTCAAAGAACTTCCCATACTTTGAGTCCTTTTTTAGTTTTTCCATCACTTCATTTTTCTTTTTCTGCATAAGGTCCAAGGACTACTTGAGTCTCAGATACTTCTTGTTGTATTTCTCAACATCTCCCAAAATGAGGTAGTCGTTGTCAGTCCAGTTCCTAAAGAAAATCAAGAAGATTTCGTAGATAGGAGGCATGAACACCGTAGTCAGCCAGATGATGGGATTCCCGACAGTCACCCAGAAGTACATACCGAAGATTATCAGCATAAAGTAAAAGCTAATCCAGAACACGTAGTAATCTGATAACTTGGTGGTTCCCATGTAGCAGGAATGGTACTATCTGATTCTGTTGCGTTTGCGTTGCAGGATTCTCCAAGAACCGATATACAGAAAAGAAGCTATAGAGAGGAGGATGCTTCCGATGCCGATGGCCCAGAAGGGGTAGGAGGTGTGGCCAACATTGATGGTGAGGATAGGGATATTAATCTGGGTCTGGTTGCTGAGGTAGTAGATGATAGCACTGAAGAGGAGCGTGGCAAACATCCCGATGAACTCCGGAGTCTTAAACACATTGGTCCTGTGGACTTCTGTATTGGGTATTTTTTCGAAGTTCGGGTACATTTTGTCGACGATCATGTAATAGATGAAGGTCATCAGCAGCAAGTACAGCAGACAATATCCCATGAACCAGTACTCGGCTGAAAAACCGAACAGGCAAATGCGGATCATCATGATCAGCATAGAAACTACATTGGGACCCACGATAGCGTCTTGATCAAGCTTGGTGATCATGTACACGAGAAGGTCAGTGCTGACTACTGCGATTGAGGTCACTATTCCGAGGATTCCCAAGTTGGTAGCATAGTAGACGATGAGGGACTCGGCTAGCAGGATTAGCAGGGAGAAAACATAGATCATCAGAGCAGTAAAGGTTTTGTATTTGGATTTAGCGATGGTTCCATAGAGACCCCCAGTAAGAATCAGAGGAGGTGATTCTGTGTTCCACGAAGGACAGATTTTCACGAATTCACTCTTGACATGCAAAAGACAATCTTCTAAATCCCAGCTTCGACCGTCAACAAGCCAGAGGCACAGGCTCACGCACATGCCATTCAGAATCATCAGCACCGAAGACAAACCAAAAAAGGAAGAGTACGGCAGAGTTCCCCAGAGTGGCGAGAGGAACAGCGTGAGCAGTTGGGCGATCACGAACAAGGTGAGAAGGGCTGCGATCTTGAAATAGTATAGCTGGTCAGTGCATGGTAATATAGCTAGCTGCACAAACAAGCCATAGAACAGAATGGGCAGTGCGGGATTGCTCCCTGTCGTGATTAGCATGAGGGCGACCCAGCCAATGAGCAACAAGACCGGAATGACGAGGAAGACATAGTAGAGGGCAGCGGCTACTTTTAGAAGTCCAGGACTGGCTTGCAAACATTGGAACTGGATGAGGTATTTGTCTATGCGTTTGATTCTGCGTGTGAAGTAGAATGCGACAGCGGCAGCGACAGTGAAGAAAGCAGTGATGATGGCGAGGACAGGGTATCTGTCTTCGAAGTTGAGAAAATCAATGGACTGCATGGATGCTTGAGACGTTATAACTTATTAAAAGTCAAAGAGATAATAAATATAAGTAGGGTTGTGGAATATTCGTTTTCAGGTTCAAACTGTGTTAATCATGGAATGGCTAATTAAATCCAGATCACAAATAAGGGCATTTATGCTCCCTCTTTCGAGTAGGCCGATCTCAATCACTATGCTTCCTGGTAGCTAATTAGATTCCTCACTTGCTATTGCAATCCCATGTCGTATTATCTCACTGGAGTGTTATATTCTGCACACCCCGCACTTCCCTCGAAGCAGCCGTACGTCCCGATCCTGATTATCCCCATTCTCTTGAGCACGTACACTACCACCAGACCCACCACTGCCAGCACGCACAATACCACCAGGAACTTCGTGAGTTTATCCATCCACATGCGTTTCATGACCGTCCGAAGCCCCGAATAGGATCTCTTCAGGGTCGTGGATAGCTTCATGTTCACCTCATAAATCCGATCCAACTGTTAGATCTGCTTCTATAGATTGCAATTGATGGTGGTCACGAGGTCATTTGCTTATTCGAGGTCTCTTTTCATTTCTGATATGATTTGACCAGCCTTGTTTTCGAACTTAGGCTGGCCCTGTCCGACCTCTTGGAATCTTCTCTAATGGGTTCACGTGGAATTGTTATATTGATATGGTTTTGAGGGAGTACATCGTATCTCTCGAGGTTTAGCGTTGACTCTTCGGTATCGGCTTTCGAGGAGTAGAATCTGATGAGATCCTTCAAGGCTTTTTTGCGGTAAGCCTTAGTAGAATCGTTGGCCCCTTCGTAGGCCTTGAAAGCCTCTTCAATGAGTTGTTCGTACTGTTCTCGCTATGAACTCGAGTAAGTAGACATTTGATATCTCAAATCTAATTAGACTGTATTGATTGATTGATAAAATAATTTTGATCAGTCGGAATCCGAGTCCAGGATAAATGATGAGGAATCAGCAGAACGGAACTCCTCAAAGAACATGCTCGATTGGGTCGGCACTGTCATCACCTCCTCTTTCTTCGAGCTGTGCTGGTTGGCCTGCTGCGAAACTACTATCGGTGCAGGAAGCGGACCTTTTTTTCTGGCATTCTTTCACGTAGGCCTCCAGCTTGTGCAGGATTTCGTTCTCGAGAGAAATGAAGTTAACTTCACGATGTGGCTGCCCTGATTCTGTCACACACCCTGAAGATGAGTTCCAGATCTGGGAGCTTGAAATAATCAGATAGTAACCTGGTATGTGGTCTGGGTGGAGCTTTCGGATTTCATCAGCCAGCTCTCTCTTCTGGCTGATCGTAAACTCATGCTCCTTGAGTTGCTGGGTGTTGGGTACAGTCGATTTGCTATTCTTGCTAGTTGTTGTGACCGTAGAGCCTTTGGCAGGTGCGGGTGTTGGGGCACTTACGGTTTACTGTTTCGTTGATAATGAGATAGAAGGCGTTACGGCCGTTGAAGAGGTATTCGTAGGGTTAGAATTACTGGTCTACTTAATGGTATTTTTTGTCTTGGGGGCAGAAGGAGCAGGGGGCGGAAGAGTTTGTTGGGCTTATTTGGGAGCAGACACGGGTATCTTTTGCGAATCAGTATGTTGTTGTTTGGGGAATCTTTGTTAGGAGGATGCCGGAGCAGGTATGGGACCAGAGGCTGGCTTCAAAGAGGTGATCTTTTTGTAGTACCTGTCCATGTCAGCTGTGAGTTTAAAAATGTCCGAACCTTTTTGGTTGAAGGTCAAGCTATTGTTCCAGATCAAGTTCACATCCCTGTGGAACTCACCCAAGTTTTTATAGGCTCGAGCCTTCATCTTCTTCTCGACAGTTGATATGTCCATGGGCTCTTTTATGATCTAGTTGTACTCGGGGATGCCCAGGGATTTGGCATCCACGGGTTTCAGGAAAGGCCAGACAGAAGGATGCTTCTTTAGCGAAGCAAGGTATCCCAGGCATTTGTTGTAGTCCTACTCATTGATACGTTCAACATGGACAACAGGAGGAGGCTTGGGCTTCTGCTGACGAGGAGGTTCTTCAGGAAATCTGTCTACCTTGACAGGCCTATTACGCTTAGTCTTTTCTGCGATTGAATCTAGATCCTTGAGGCTGCTCTGTTTGCTGGGTTTATCTCGAGATGACTGAGCAAAAATATGTTTAATTTGAAGTTGATTGCAAACAGATAGTAACAGTATTAAGTTGAGGAGGAGGTACTTCTTGTTAGTGGTAAGGTTTCACGATCTCGATTGGTCCAAGTGCGGCGGGAGGCTTGCGCTCACGTTTAGCAGGCATGGTGGGGAGGACGGGTTTGACAAACTATTGCAGGGAGATTCCTGGAGGCAGGAGAGTCTGGATGTACTAGCATTGTTAAAGAGTGAGTTGGAACTCAGTTGGCACGGGCTGCTAGGACGGGACTGGATTTTGGGAGTCAAGCTTGGGCTAGTGTTCGATATCCATAGGACTCCGAGAATAAATATTGGTGTGAATAGCGGGGGGAATGTAGAGAAATAAATGGTTTGGTGGGCCAAAGATATTTGAATATAGATAGGCAGAACCTGCGTAGAATGGAAAGGAAGAAAAAGTACGATTTTCATAGTAAATGAATCGACACTACTCGCATCACTCGGAATTCACTGCGATCTCTGGATCGGTCTGCAGCTCCTCTTGTACTCTGTTCGTTTGGGGTTGGGGTTGGGTTGGGGTTGGGGTTGGGGGTTGGGGTTGGGGTTGGGGTTGGGGGTTGGGGTTGGGGTTGGGGTTGGGGGTTGGGGTTGGGGTTGGGGTTGGGGTTGGGGTTGGGGTTGGGGTTGGGGTTGGGGTTGGGGTTGGGTTGGGGTTGGGGTTGGGGTTGGGGTTGGGGTTGGGGTTGGGGTTGGGGCAGCCGTCACACTCGATGCCCTCATGTACCGATGTTCTGCCTGCTGCCCCCAATTCCTGAGTATTCGTGCGCCGATATAAAAACTTGTTGTAGGACTTATCTCTCCTTATATTCTGGTCGCTATCTGGCTTCTTATTGTCGCCTGCTTCGTCAACCACCTCGTCACAGAACATCGATTCACATTCCGACTCAGGAATGACCATCCTACAAGGCATCGAGGTTCGAAGGCTGATCTATTTCTCGCTATGCGTAGTTCTAATTTCTACGTTTTTCTATGCATACTCTGAGGAGGCTTCAAGAGGTGTCGCTGATGCCTTCGTCCGAACCGTGACTGTAGTTTTGACGGAGGATGTGTTCTGTCTTGGTCGCTGCTTGACAGGCCCACAAGAGACACTAAGTCCGGAGTCTGCTATGTTCAGTATATTTTTTAACGGGTCGTGAGTCGATTTGCTGGGCAATCGTCTCACTTTATTAGGCTGATTTGGTTGGGTTTTGAAGAGGTATATGGCTTCTACGAATTTCACAAAAAAGGAGTTGCTTTCCAGTGCGCGCTGGCCCTGGCAAACCGTGCACTCTTGTTGATAAGGAGTTTGAGTGCATTGAGGACAAGTTGCAGCGAAAGAACGTTCATTGAACGGCAGAGGTTGTTGAGAGAGCAAAGAGATAGTGGGCTGGTCAATGGCCAGAGATTTCGTAGACTCTACACTGAGCCTGCGAGGGTGAAAGCGTATGTGATTTTAGAACATAAACCCTTCTGAAACGATGTGGTGAGCTACGAGTTAGTGATAAATTTATTAGACCAGATGATGATCAGGGATTTTAAGAGTACGTCGGCTCCAATCCTCTCTTCCCAAACCAAACACACATCTAACTTTAAAAAATGTAATCACGGCTATTTTTCTTCGGGCACGACAACCATCTCCATGCCAGCCTATCAGTGCAGATAGCCTTCGTGGTCGAACAGTTTGTAGCTCAACACGATCAGACTTACCACTCCCAGGAATCCAACTCCCTCTATGAACATAACCTTATAAAATGATAGTCTTACGTAGCATATTATGCTCCTTGTTTGTCGGAATTAGTTGTATTAGCGAGCGGAAGCCATTAAACAGCACATAGAACATGATTATGCTGGTCCACCCCCAGACTGGCCAGACTGCTATTATGAGGCTGGTGTTCGCGAGGAGTCCTGCGACTGCAGCCACGTTCAGGATTTTGGGATTGTATTATTCGCAGTTGTGGATATCATAAAAAATGGGTAGCACGAAGCACACAAAGAGGCTGAAGATTGTGAGAGCAGAAAACCCCGCCAGAGAGATGGTGAGATAGGGCTAAGAGACGGCCGGATTGAAGAATAGGTTCCAAAAGAAGTTGGAGAAGTAGAGGACACCGAAGGCGATTAGGACCCAGAGGCAAGAGCTGATGAATTCGAAGAGTTTATAGGGGAGGGGTCGATCGTCAGAGACTGCAGCAGTGTTGGGGCGACTATCTGGGTTACTCATGAGTTAAGGAGTAAGGGATACACGAGTATTTAGGGGTATTAGAATAAGTAGAGTTAAATTATACAGGGCTACAACAAACAGAGTCAAGAAGGAGAGGCTTCAAAAAGATACTGGCAGTAAGGTTATAAATATAAAAAGAGAATCGGCAAGCTCCAGCATGCAGTAGAGTTCAGATCCATAGTTCTGATTATCAGTAGCACGGAGTGTTTTGGACATCACTGTTGGTCGGTTGCAGTGCTCTGTGAACAGTCGGGAAGGGTGGTGAACAGTTGCTCTTGGAAATAGATAAGCCTATCGGAACTGTAGGAGGGTATAGGGTTGCAACTGGGGCCTTGGACAGATTGAGCTGTATTGGGTTTGCTATCGGCAGCTAGAAACCCAGCAGTCTCCAGAGAGATCGGCCTGAGGCCTACCTGTAACTCATCATCCTCATGACACTTGCCGCAGAAGAACTAGAGGATCCAACTCGTAAAGAAGTCAATCTTCTGGTGGCAATTCTGGACTCGAGAACGATACATTTGCAGGGTAGTCGGCGCGGGGTTTTTCGGGACTGTGGTTATTAATTACCATCAGCCATTCACACAGATATATAGGTCACTATAATATGAAACTTAGCACCTATAACTGTGTCTACACATACGTCTGATAGTCCACACTCCGCACGATGGCTGCTGACTTTGAAAAAACCTATCCACACAACGTTCTCGAGCAGGGTACTACTCAGTTCTTCCAGCCCAACTCCACACGGCTCTCTTTCAAAAGCCAACTCACCAATTCCAACCCACAAAACCCCACGCCGTGCTTCCCTCAGTGGAGACCCTGCTACTCTACTTGCCCCTCTTGAAGCTCGCAGGTTGAGACAAAAACAGTTCATGTGCCGCTTCGGAGCTTAGAGTACCCGTTCTCGCTGGATAAACTTGGGATTGTCGCCATCTAGACAACTTCCTGTCTGCCCATCAAGATTCTAATACTTTGTAGCCCCTGACTGATAGGACAAGCATGCGTGAGACTACCCACAACAGTGCCTTCTCCCACGGCCAGGATGTGCCTGCTGACTGTTCTTTCTACTTCAGAAACACTGTGGATGACAAGAACACCTCTCATATCGGGTTTCGCAAGAATAATCCTCTGGTCTCCATTGCAAATATTGACTCTGCCCGGGCCTCGAAGATTCAATAAAGACTTAGCAAGACAGTCCACGCTCCCTCTCAGTCAGCAACTATCGATTAGAAATTGTTCAGATATGAAGCCAACAAGATTAAGTTTAGGCGTACCGATCCGCTGACTATGCGTTTTTCTGTCTAGCATTCGCCTGAAAAATAGGGTTCCGAACGAGTGAGGCTTGCTCGTCTTATAAATGCAAGGTACCCACATGGTATGTTGGGAATAGACCATCCAGAAAATCCTGTTCCTGGGTCACTTTACAAAAAATAAAGTCTAGACTCGGCGGATTCGGCAGGAACCCAATGCTCACCGCTCCTTCCTGATCGACCGCGAGTGGAAGGCTAAAAAGCACATTATGCCAGAAGAGGTCAGGGCCTACAAGCCAGAGAGTGTGACGGTGAGGAGAAGTGCGAATGAGAGTCGGTGCGGTTTCAACATAATAAACAACCACGCCTAGCTCTGAGGGTGGAGCACTTATTTCGGGACCATTATAAATAAGCAACGAATAGTTATAATAAATGTACGACTAGTGTTGACCGGGGAAGTTCAGGACCTTTAGGCTCCTTTGAAGTTTGACTCCATCTCCTATACTTTCTGCTGGGATATCTAGAGGTGTTCTTTGAGGGTCTGCAGAGTCTCGCTGAAAGACCCCACCTACTTTTTGGTGAGTGTTAAGTGCACGTTGTTTTCCCTGCTGTACTCGAACAGTCTAGATTTGAGCATCCGAAACTCCTTCACGATTTCCTGGTCGAGAGCGTCGCAGTACTGCACTATATTGTTTTGGAAGTCCTCCATCTGCAGAGTGATCCGCTGCATCTACTTGCGCGTACTCTGTAACACATGCTCGCATTCCGCTATCTCTTTCTAAACAGTGAATGTGCGCTTGATAGTGGTTGAATACCTTTAGCTCTGTCTCTGCCGTTTTGAAACTCTGCACCTCGTCCGTGGTATGGTTCTGCATGACATAGCTCATGTTGCCTTATTCGGGGGCGAAAGTCACATTGCGCGGGTAGCTCTAGTATGTTGCGTTGATCACACGCGAGGGAGTCTGGTTCCTCGACGAAGACCTAGGTTTGTAGAACGATCGCTAGGTGAGCAAGCCGATGCTGTTTTTATTATGGAGATCGACATCCTTGTCGAGAAAAGGGCCCTTGATTTGGCCGATGTTGATGGAGTAAATGCCACCGATCTTCTGAGGCCTTTCGGAGACGGAAGCACGGCGCGTGAAGAGAGTAGGCAAGGTGGTCATGGTGTGTAGATTACTGGACGTAGGGGACAAGGGGGGGACAAAATTATAAAAACAAGTAGGGGCCGTGGTATTAATAATACATTGTTCAATCATAGTTTCACAATATCGACCACTAGCTCCCCTCCCTAACAAAATAGCAAACAGAAGCAGATTTCGAAAAAATACACATCAATTAAAGGAAAAAATAGACACGCCATGGGTTGTTCTTCTTCTACTTCAGTAAAAACTATGCCCAATTTATACTCCCTCCCCCTGCTTCCATCATAGGTTACTCCCTTCAACGCACACACCAAGCCTTCCCTCGTTCTAGTCCTCGGAGGGCCAGGCAGCCAGAAAGGAAAGTAACAGCCCTTCCACCTTACACAATAAAAAAATATCAAAGGTACTGCGAGAAAATCATCAAAGACTACAAGTTCAAGTATCTCTCCATCAGGGACCTGATCACCTTCGAACAGGAGAAACAAGGCATCTACGCCAAAGAGATCAATGATGCTCTCGCCAAAGGTATTTATTCTCCTGCTTAACACTAAACCACTCCATGAAGCATCCAGGCGGACTGATTCCTGCTGAGATTATCACTAAAGTATTGAAGAAAGCCATCGCTTCATACGGCTACCGCACCTTCCTGGTGGATGGGTACCCTCGCAACCTCTAGAATTTGTACTACCTTGAGAAATAACTGAAAGAGCATGTCAGTGTCAAATGCTTAATATACTTCCATGTGTCTCAGGAAGTCATGGAGCGAAGACTCATAAAGGACGACCCTAGGGCTGAACCAAAAAGCATCAAATAGAAGCTCAATCTCTACTTTGGTGAGGTCTTACCGGTTGTAGACCACATTACCCAGCAGAATAAACTCATTTATATCGATACTACCACATCTCAAGACACGGGCATCAATCCCTAGATTTACCAAAGCATCACCCAACCTCTTGTCAATACCTTCAAACTCTTGCCCTCCAACAGCCCCCAGATCTATTTCTGGTTAGGGAGCAGTCCTCTCGACGAAAGCATTGCGAAGTGGGTCTGCCGCAAGTTCAATTTCAACTACATCGCTATCACGGATATTCTCAGGTAAAACCCAGACACTGCCAACGTTGCTCCCGCAGAAATCCCAACAGGTTTCGCTGTCAAGGCAATTAAGAGGTGCATGTAAAGGAAGAACTTCAATGGAACCTTCCTAATCCTTGGTTTCCCTGCGAATGCTGATCAGCTCAACTAGTGGAATGAGAATCTAAAGTCTGAGGTCTAATTCCACAGGGCTATCTGCTTGGAATATCCATCTTTCAAACCCATTCAGGAGTCCATCCTCCGCCAGTTCGAGAAGAGCCAGCAACTTATACGTATCACTTACAGCCAGGACCCATAGGCCAAATTTAAGGAGACTTCCCTCAAAATGCTGGCTTAACTTGGAGTGAGAAAGGCTGCTCTGGCCTCGGATGTGGCTCGATGCATTTTCGTGATCGGAGCTCCAGGTAGTGGAAAGGGCAACCAGTGCAAGAGGCTGAAGGCAGACTTCATGTTCAACTACGTAACTGCTTCTGACCTGCTAACCTAGTAAAAATAAAAAAAAGGAATCTACGCAGAACTGATCGAATCCTACATCCAACAAGGTAAGCTTCCAAAATATTAAGCTGCGACCTAACCCACCTTTTTATACCTTTAGGAAAACTTATACCGAATGAGATACTGGTTCGATTGCTAAAAAGGTTCATCCTCGAATCTAATGCTAAAAGCCCCAAAGTAGCACCGGTTTTTCTGGTCGATGGGTTCCCCAGGAATTTGTCGAGCATGGTCTGTTGGGAGCAGGATATCGGCAAAGAAATCATGCTCGAGCACATACTGTGGTTCGACTGTTCCCAGAAATCTATGGAGGCTCGGCTCCTAAATAACACCAAGACGGGTTCCAAGAGTCTCGAAGAATCTCCCACGCTCATTAAGAAGAGGTTTGACAGTTATGTGAGGGATACCGACGAGATCATCAAACGCTATCAGTGGGAAGGACTGGTGACTCGGGTCGAGGCAGACCTGGCCAGCGAGGATACCTACAAGAGTGTCAGGAAGACTCTGATCTAGAAGGGATACAAGTGTTATAACTTTGCTTGATTGACCGTCTAAGCCCATCCAGATAATATAAAATCCATTTAATAGTATTAACCAATATTGCAAATCCGTAGTCTCAAAGATGCGCCTCTACGTCCACTTCATCGAGAAAGAGTCAGAAGCTATTGACACCTGCATTGCTGAGGCTGAGGACACCCTCACCCTCGAGCAGTTCGTCGCACTTGCCATCCACGACTATCGCAAAGATCTCAGTCCTGAACAGATCGTCCTCTACAAGGAATACAAGTAACAAAGTCAGGAAAATGTTTTATTTCGGATACAGAGGGGAAGTACTGAAGAACCTGAAGGAGGAAGTCGGGAAGCAGTTCGAGGCGGAGTCGGATGTGTTTGTGGTCTACGGTACGCATTGTAAGATTTTAGATGTTTCTAGAAAAAACAAAGCCCGTGAAAGTCGAGGAATCCAAGAAGCACGAGTTGTTCGAAACCATCAGCAAGTATTCGTTCCTAGACGATAACACCAAAGTCATGTAAATAGACCTTCGCCGAACAATCCATTCCTGTCTGTTGTAGTGTGTATCTTGAGTTGCCAGGCATCGGAGCCATCCCCAGGACCGACATCCAGGAAAGATTTTTGGAACGAAGCCTTGACATCAGAATCAAAGGATACAAAGGCAAGAACTGGCTGTTTGCAGTGCCCAAAACCCAATGTACCTTGAACCCTGAGAAGTCTAAGATCATCCAGAAACAAGACAAACTGGTGATCCACATTGCCAAGACCTCTAGCAACGACAACTGGTACTCTCTGTATAAGACTAAAGCTGTGGGTGAGGCTGAAGAACTCTGACACCATAGTTAAATACAGTGTTTATAGCAAATATCCTCAACCATTTACATTCAGCGATACATATGTGTTTTCAGGAGGTCTACGATATCTGCGGGTAGCTCCTTGTCGATGTAGGTCTGCACCCAGTTTCCACGCCACTGTTTCAGCACTCTGAATAATTCCACACTTGCGGTGTTAAGTTCTTGGTCCAATCTGACTGATCGGTAGGAATACTCTGATTTCTTGCTTATCTGCTCCATGATCCTGTTCCTGATCTCTTCGTAGTCCTCAGACGTTTCCGTCTAGTCTTCTTTTGCAGGGCCTCGAATCGTGTTGGTATCCTGGATGGAGTTGATCAGCTGGAACCCAATTATTTGGTTATACTCTTCCCGCTTCTTAGGATTGTACAGTTCGTGGATAGGAGCTTTGACGATCCCATCCAACTCTTTCTCATCGCTCTAGAGGATCCTCAGCCGCAGAGGTAGATTGAATTCATCGTGAACTTCCCGAAGGATAGCCAGCATTGCCGAGTTCTGCCTCGGATCAACCTTGTCCTGGATTTCCCGATTGTAGGCCGCCTGTAACAAAGCGTCTAGTTTGCGGCTCGTCTGGTACCACTCGTTCACCTGCTAGCTGAACTGTGACCCCTGCAGAGTATGCGTAAAACGACTTGTCTCGAAGGCACAGATCACCAGTGCACAGAAGATGTTCCAAACGAAGTCTTTGCGACGATTATTGAAGCTCTAGCCTGAGAGAAGCTCGCATCCCTGATAAACCAGTTTATGGTACAGATCCTTCATATCAAGGGGCACATTTTTTTAGAGCTTGGCTAGACTTTCCGCCCAGAGAGGGGATTTGAGGTGGAACTTGTTTGAAGTACTCTCGAAGCGACTGGGAACACGAGGACAGGGAATAAGGTGGGTACGGTTGATGCGAGAGACCGTGGGGGGCGAAATGATCTAGATGTCGCAGTGGTCGCTGGAGTCTTCGAGATCGATGTGGACGGTGGAGTCAGTTTTGAGGATGCTCATCTGGCCAATATTTGGAGGGCTAATTTTGTAATCTGAAATTGGGACTACGGTAACTCCTAGTTAGAGGCAATGGGTACTTTTATAATGACATGCAGTACTTCAGTCATTACCCTGACTAGGATTGCAAGATCAGTCGATTGAAGAATGTTTAAAAACATATAAGACCAGAATAAATATTAAGATTAGGATGAGAGGGGTAGGCGGGGTTCCTTCAAGAGATGCTCAGCAGGATATTGTTAGTGCCTTTACAGTTTTTCCCGCTGGATCGGAGCCACAACACAGACCCGTTGATTGGCGAGATGTACTGTTGTGAAGGCTGGCTACACTTACTTTTGACCCGAACGCCGAAGTTATTGATCACCGACTCGCCTGATCTGTCTAGGATGACTCCCCACTTTTCGGTTCTATAGTGTAGCCTCACGAGAGTGTGCTCAGAGATACTCCCATTGATGTTCTTCAGTCTCAACCCCATAACATTCCGATTATTCTCAGCTGCACAGATCTTTTCTCCCAGTATCTCGTTGAGATTATTGGTACCCTTCTTCAGTGGGAGACTCGTATCTTCAAAATAGCCACCCCTTCGGACATCAGCCTTGTACTTCACTAGCTCTACCTGGGAATACACAGAAGTATCATAATCTAGGACGAATATGCCAGCACAGTTCAGTTCGATCCCGGGAACTATGATTTATTGGAGTCCAAAGAGTTCCTTGCCTGCGGCCATGACATAGAACTTGCTGGCAACATTGTACCAGTTCAGAGCCTTCTTGTCGCCCCTCCAGTCTAGAGGAGGGTCCTTTGACTCGTACTTGCACATAGCTTGGAAATTATCCAGCATAAATACTTTGAGGATCGGGGCCTGTTCCAGTATGCTCTTCCACAACGCGGGATTCTTTTGGTCAAATAGTATTTTCGACCAGATCAGATGCCTGAAGACCATCGAACGGAACACACTGGAGCATTCGAGATGTAACCTTCCCCCTTAGATAAACTCCTTAAAAATATACTTTTCGGAGGAGCTGTCTTTGAAGTATCTGGTAAACCCGTTGACCATCCGACTGAACTGTCTTAAGTAAAGGTCTCTATTGCTTTCGTCATAGACTGCGAGGTAGGCCAGTCCTTCTAAGGCCATCCCCTGGTTATAGGTCCAGAACCCATCAGGACCCCCAGCATCGGGGAACACACCCTGTGTGTTGTTGTTGATATACCTTCCTGGCTGCAGGAACAGGAACTCAAATTGTTTCTTTAGGCTGATGAGGTATTTGGGGTCTTGGGTGATTTCGTAGAGCCTGCCGCACAGCAACAAGAACTGTTGGTTGGTGACTGAGTTTCGGTAGTTAGTCTTGGGCTTCCACTCAAGGCCAATATAGCCAGGCTTGGTGGGGTCAGCGTTTTGGGATATGATAAACGCGTATAACTGCTCAGCCACTTGCAAGTATTTCATTATTCTAAACTTGTCGTAGAGTTTCAAATAGGATAAAGCTAGCCACTGCCGATCGTCCCAAATGATGATCATGTTCTATTTGTCCCAGTAGTCTCGATTTTCAGTTATCAATGGTCTGAAAAAGGAGGGAGTCTTTCCATTTTGGATGTTGAATCGCGTCCACACGGTAGTCGCTAGTCTTACAGATTAATTTTTGACTGTCTACTCGACTTAAGGGTATTTGAGAGCGAGGGGGACGAACTCCAATGCTGCCCAGGTCTGCCAGAACTGGATACTATGCCTGATAGTGTGTCCTGAGTGAATATGAAGGCGTCGAATTAGTCTTTGAGCTGCAGAGCTAATGAGAGGAGGCTGTGTAAGAAGTGAAGGCAATAGATTGAGAAAGAGGATGATGGATAAAAGAATGGGAGGCATGGGTTGTGAGAAGAAGGATAAGAAAATATGTGTGTTTATAGACGAGGGCTAGCCCCACATTTTAGGGCCCAGCCGAGGGCTGGCTAGCACAATTAATCAAACCAGATGGCGGGTAGTGTGGACCTAGTGTCTGATCAGGAATCTATCCATCATATATTCAGCTAATTTAACACAGTAGTCTCCAACCGATATGATCGTTATTCGAAGTTTAATATTTCTGGGTTAATTTGCTATTATATTCTGAACCTATTCCCTTGCTGTATGTGCACTAGTGTGTGTTCATGGATGCTTGGTACCATTATTCTGGAAGTGGATCTGGTGGGTCGACTGTCCCTTGGTCTCTGACTGCCCGGCCCCATTGTTTTGGGCTTGCTGTTTATTGAGTCAGTCGCGGACACTGCGACACATGCATCCACATATGTGATCGAGTGTATTGAGTTAATAAGGGTAAGATTGTCAATAGATTCAGCCAGTGTGCTATCTGCACGATAAAAGCGCGAGGCTTGATGCCTTATTGGGAACATCACTTAAATTGTCAGATACAAACAATGAGTTCGGTTATTATATACGCCATCCTCATTTATTTACGAGTCGCACTACGATATCATTAGTTTAGTTTTATAGCTGCTGTGTATGCATAGGATTCAAATTATCTATATCGATTTTGCCTAAATCATCATGTGTCTAACATACCTCATCTGATGCTCAACTGGATGTTGCTCGTCCCTCCGCAATTCACACTCGTAGAACTCAGCTACAAAACTCCAGACTCCCATCTAGATACGTATCTCTTCGCTGGCTACGAACAGCTACTCTTGATTCGCACTCCGTACCTGTTTACCACAGATTCTCCTGACTTGTCCAGGACTAGGCCCCATTTCTCATGCCCATTATAATGCAGTCTCACTACAGTATGCTAAATGACTGTGCCATTTATGTCTCTCAGTCTGAGGCCCATGACGTTCCTGTTGTTGGAGGCTGCACAGATATCCTCCCTCAGTATGTTGTTCAGGTTGGTGATGCCATTGGCTAGTCGGAAGGTGTCGCTCTCCACATAGACTCCCTTCTTGATATCTGCCTGATACTTCACTAACTCAGCACGGGTGTACACTGAGCTATTGTAATCCAATAGCAGCACGCCCACACAGTTGAGCTCTATCCCCTAAATGAGGAGTTCTTAGATTCCGAAGAGTTATTTCCCCGCAGCCAACACGTAGAACTGATTGAAAATACTGTACCAGTTGACGATTCCCGAATCCAGGGTCCAGTCCAGGGGAGGGTCATTGTTCTCGTACTTGCACATAGCCTGGAAGTTATCCAGCATAAACACCTTTAGGATTGGAGCTTGCTCAAGGATTCTCACCCAGACAGCAGGATTCTTTTGGTCGAACAGCAGCTTCGACCAGGTCAGATGTCTGAAGATCTTCGAACGGAATATACTGGAACACACTAGCTGCACTCTGGTTCCATTGATGAACTCTTTCAGGATGTACTTTTCAGCAGCACCATCTTTGAAAAATCTCGTAAAGCCGTTGATCATCCGACTGAACTGCTTAATGTAAAGCTATGAAGAGCCTGTGTCATAGACTGCGAGGTAGGCCAGTCCTTCGAGGGCCATCCCCTGGTTATAGGTCCAAAATCCATCAGGACCCACAGCATCGGGGAACACATCTCGGGTGTTGTTGTTGATATACTTTCCTGGCTGCAGGAACAGGAATTCATACTGCGCCTTTAGGGTGATGAGGTATTTGGGGTCTTGGGTGATTTCGTAGAGCCTGCCGCAGAAAGCCATAAACTGCTCATTGGTGACTGCATTGCGGTAGTTAGTCTTGGGCTTCCACTCAAGGCCAATATAGCCAGGCTTGGTGGGGTCGGCGTTCTCCGTCATGATAAAGGTATACAATTTTTCGGCGACTTCCAGGTACTTTTTGATCTTGAAGGTCTCGTAGAGTTTGAGATAGGACATGGCTAGCCACTGCCGATCGTCCCAAATGATGTTGATGTTCCATTTATCCCAATAGTTTTCGTTTAAGAAGTAGATAGGATCTTTGAAGATGGAGGGTGTGGTTCCATTATCGAGGGTAAAAAGTGTCCAAACTTTAGTGGCTCTTCGAACAGCTTCGTCACGGATGCCCTGCTCGATTTAAGGATGCCTGACGGCGAGGGGTACAAACTCCAAGCCTGCCCAGGTCTGCCAGAATTCAATGTTATAGCGCAAGTTGAGCCATTCGTTGACATCCAGCTGTTTGAGGAACTTGCTGGCAGCACTGCTCAAGAGTGGTGTATCTGCAGAAGCTGACCATAGAGCTGAACAGAGCAGAATGGCCAAAAGTAAGATTTTGTGCATGTGTTGGAAATAACTGGAAGGATAGGGAGAAATATTTTATCGGGAACAAGGCTAGCCAGGAGTATAGTTATACTTTACGTTGCCCCCAATTGATTAGGCCTAATAGCAAACAGTTTAATTCCGAGTCAAAATTCAAAGCAGACTAACAAAAGACACCATCCTTGCCTCGCTCCTTGAGTAAACAGCTGCCATCCTCCTGCTTTTTTGCATGAATCCTCTCATCAATCGCATCTTTAAATCCAAGGAACGCTCGCTCTCCAGAAATGTACCCATGCCATCTTCAACCCTCCTCTTCACACTTCTATCCTACCACCAAAATGTTAGAACTCTGGCAGCAAATAACGCAAACACACCAACACACTCGTCCCAAAGATAACCAAGAGACTCGATCCTTTGGACTCAGAGACCCGCAATAAGTCTTCCTAAAGACTCGACA
The DNA here is from genome assembly GCA_023053545.1 of Lepidurus packardi. Taxonomy (NCBI): domain Eukaryota; kingdom Metazoa; phylum Arthropoda; class Branchiopoda; order Notostraca; family Triopsidae; genus Lepidurus; species Lepidurus packardi. The sequence continues at coordinate 47,521 of JAKZAN010000204.1, forward strand.
AAGTCGATGATGTTGCTATCAAGAAAAAAACTATCCTTCCCGCTCTCAGGGTTTCCGAAAAACCCACCCGTTAGTTTGACCCCACCGCCACTCAGCGCACCTAGTCCAACGCCAAAAATAATAACACTTCACGAGGCTACCAATCCCTTCGTCGCAAATTGATCCCAATGCAGCCTGAAATCGAGATGCCGGCGTATGACTAGAGTTTCTTCCCAACCCAGAGTCTACGGAATAATCCCTCGCACAAAAGCATGCACGAGTCTGTAACCTAAGAGGTGAGAATGAGCACATAGTTGAAGAAACCAGAAAAAATACTGGAGCCGAAGATGAGCCTAAACGTTATAGAAACTACTGGTTTGAAACAAAAACTATTCGGTAATGAAGATCAGCTCGAAATCTTTGAGTACATTAAAGCAATCAGCCTCAATCCTGACCTGGAGGAAGAGTTCTGCTATATGAACAGAGGCCAGCTGCCCTATGACTACTCCATTGTGGAGTATGAGGATCGCAACAGGCTCGAATACCTTACTGTCTCGATCCGTGGCATCACGATCTATTCAGAAGGCAATTCCGAGTTCTACACCAAGGAGGTGTTGAAAAGGTAGATCAAATTATACAATCGAGTCAAGCTTATTCCCTTCTTCAAGAACTACGTGCTCGTAAAGACTCTCAAACTCTGGAAGAACTGCACCTTGAAGAAAAAAATAGATCAGGCTAAATGGGTGCTCGAACGTGAACTCTTCAGCCAGATGAGTTCAACCCAACTCTTCACGCACAAACTGGGTTAGTTGCTGGATGAGATGCAGAATATCAGATTTTTTGATCCCAAAATTTCCCAGACCATGGTGCTACGGTAGCTTGAGAAGTACTTCAGGTCGGAGTAAGAGAGAGTGCAGTAGGCGGTTACTTTCTATGAAAAAGCATTTGCTAAGTAACTGATGGCGACTTCAAAGGCTGCCACTAAGCAGTTCAAAATTGACCACAAAATCACCATAGGCGAGGATGCCGTATCTGATTCCAAAAACAAGGGCGGCTATCTGCTGCTAGACAGCAAAAAATTCTAGATGAAGTACACCCAGACTGCCACACTCAAATAGTTCCAAAAGAAAATGTGGAACCTAGTCACACTGACGGATGCTCAGCGTTTCAACGCCAAACTCTGCCTCATCAGGAATGGAGTGTGCGGCATCGAACAAACTCTGGATGCGACTTATCGCAAGTTCTACAAGCAGAATAACGGGACCAACATCCCCTGGCTGAACATGACAGTGCAGATCGAGGATGGCAAATTTCTATGCGATCCTGATTTTGAGTGTGTCAAGAACCTGTTCTTCAACTTCGAAAAAAACATCGTCAAGTGGATCTGTAAACACCATACTAGGCTAACAGACAGCGAGCTGTTCGAGAGGCCTCTGGATTAAGAGGTAGATCAGAATATTGACGAAAACAAGAACCTCAAGTACTTTCTCGACAATGATACAGTTTATAAAGAAGCCAGGAGCGCAATTCCAGATGAGGTCAATCGTGCCCTGCGTCATGCACAAAGTTTCTTCAACACTTATGGGTTCGTGCTCAACATCTACCGTGGCTCCCTCATGACCGAAACCCTCGAGCACTATCTCTCCTACTCCAATCTCAAAGACTACTTGTCTAATTACGAATAGCAGAAACTCAAGCTCAAAGAACTCAAAGGAGAGTACGAGTTAGGCATTTTCATGATCAACTTCAAGGCTGTCAAGATAGAAGTCGAGGAGAAATTCAACACGAAGTACCAGAGTGTAATTACCAGTCTTCCTAATGAAGTCATCAGAAGGTCCAGTCTTCTAGCAAGCCGCATCCAAGGCCTATATGATATGTTCAAGTAGAATCCCTAAAACATCAAATAGTACCTTTCCTTCACGATAGCAACCAAAACTGAGAAGCCAGTGATCGAATAGATTGCGAACAACATCGAATAACTACAGTAGCTCGAGGTCATGCTGTATAAGAACAGGATTAAGATTGGCTAGATAGCGAAAAACCATATCAGCGAGGCAACCACTATGTATATGGCTCTAAGAAAGAGGATTGAGGAAATCGAAAGAGATGAGGAAAAACTCCGAAACTGGGCTGAAAAACAACTTGAACAGATGGCTCCTATGATTGAGGACGAGGCTAGTTCCCTTCTTCAGCAACTTTACAGGGACAATCTGGTGGCGAATCCTTCTTCAAACATAAGTGCAGTTCTCAAGCATATAAGAGATCTGTAACCATAGTTCAACAAGATCGAGAATCTTAAAAATGACTTCTATACCTATCAGAAAAAACTAGGGACGGGCTACACCTAACTAATAACCTACACAAAAGCAGACCAGCAATTTGAGTGTCTCAGTAAACTGTGGTCCTACAAATCCAAATTTGCAGATATTATGAACACTCTCCAGACCAAACGCTACAAATCCATAGACTTTGCGGAGCTTCACACAGTCGTCTCAGAGTTTCTGAAGGAGATCAATCGCGGGTTCAAGGATCTCGATAGTATTGAGATGCTGCAGTCATTCAAGGGATAAGCAGAGAACACCGTCTAACTGATTTCTGTATGCAGATTCTTCTGTGATCAGGATTTCCAGGACCGACACTTCGATTAGATTCGGAAACATCTGCATACAGCGCAGAGCCCAGGCTTTTTGCTATTTACGAATGACGGAGATATCCCACCATTCTAACTTGAAAGTCGTTATAAGATCAAACAGCATCGCTAGTTTATTGAAGCAATATCTACCAAAGCTTCCAACTAAGCCCTTATCCTCAAAAGGCTACAAACCATCGAAACCTTCTGGAGGGCCACCAAACTATAATGGGTCACTGTGACGGTTGATAATCAGGACAACATTCTCAAATTGGAGGAGAACATTTAAGTCAACTAAATACTAGATGAACACATCATGCAACTCAGCAACCTGGGCGGCTCGAAGTATGTCGAGTATGCGAGACAACGAGTATCCCAGCAAACATTAATTTATGCCTACTTCAGAGCTCTCCTCGATGAGTGGATGGAAGTCCAGAGATGGTGGTTCAAACTGTTGCCTCTGATGGGAAACCCCTCGCTGTTAAAGAACCAGAGTCATCTCTACTTCCAGTTTTCTCAGGTCGATACCGGAATGAGGCGGTTCAACAAAAACATCCACGATATGGTCTACATTAGAAAGGTATCCGAAGACTACCAGGTCCAAAGCTTATTGCGAACATTGCAAGGGTATCGCGAAGAGTTGCAGAAGATCAGGAAAACATTGGAAGAGTACATCGAGCATAAACGACACAACTATAGTAGGTTCTACTTTTTGACAGACAGTGAACTGATCGGTGTGCTCGAAAAAGTCAAAGACTGGAAGAGCATGGAGCCTTTTCTGCCACTTTGCTTCGATATTTAAGGCTTCATGACAGAAAAGTAAGTGCTTTTGGGCATTAGAAACAAGCATGAGAATGTGAAGGTCCGGAATTTATTCCTGCGCGGTTAGGTCGAAGAGTGGTTCAAATGTGTGGAGGATAATACCCGTACAGTCCTCAAGTCCATTATCAAAGTCAACTATCTCAAGTACAGACAAGAATCCCAGCGTAGTCTATGGTCAGTCGAACTGCCAATCCAGTGTCTTCTAGTGATTGACTGGCTGTGCTGGACGTAGAGCATCGAAAAGAATATTGAAGAAGCACCAGTTTTCAAATTATACTGTGAAGACATGCTAGTAGACATCAAAAAGCTTATTGTGAGGATACAGAACTGCTCAACAGTCCACAGGCTGAGCCAGTCGTGTCTTCTACTACAGATGAAATACTTATATGAAGTAACTCACTCGCTTGTTCAGGCGGAGTGTTCCAGTCGATTCGACTTCAAATGGCTTTCGCAGTTCAGGTTTTACCAAATCGAGGAGGAAATTCAGCATAACTTTATGATGTACAAAAACCCATATGCCTATGAGTACTATGGGCCTTATCTGCACCCCATCATCACTCCAGCCACTGAAAAGACGATGTTTTCGACCTGGGCAGTGATGAGTAAGTACCAGGGTCTGATCGTGGAGGGCGAGGAAGGCAGCGGGAAGACATAGACGATGAGAGAGATAGCCAGGCTTTCGGGTAATTTCTTCCGGAACTTTACCTGCAGCAGAGACATCTAAACGAGTGTACTAATGAAGTTTATGGCAGGCATTTGCGGATCAGGAATCTGGGGATGCTTCGATTCTTTTGGATCCCTTGTTTTTGAAGCCATGTCGGTGGTATTCTAGAAATTCAAAGAAATCTCTCACGCAAGACTCACCAACTCCACAGTGTTCATTGACAACAGGAACCTCAATCCTTCGAACAACCTCATGTTCTTCATCGGCAAGAATACATCATAAAACTCCCAGCTCATTGAGAAGTCTAAGATTTCCTTTGGTATCCACTACCTCGTCGGACCCAGCGTTAAACAGATCGTAAGCTGGACTCTCTAAGCAGAAGGCTTCAAAGACTTCGTAGCATTGAGCAATAAGCTGCAAGGAATGTTTACATCCTGTCGCGAGGTATTCACTAGCAAATACAATCTTAATCTTTCGGCTGCCAGCAAAGTGCTGAAGCATGTCCTACACCTACGCAAGAGTAGCTAGAAATCTGAGTAAGGTTGTGTCTTCTAAGCCCTTAAAACTGAGATTCTCGTCAACCTTATCGAAGAAGACCAGGAGACCTTTAAAAAGATTATAGCATGCTACTTCAACTACGAAGAGGAAATGGTCTACGATATTATCAAATTTCTCATGTACCAACACCCTCTCCTAGAGCAGCCTGGCCTCAAACAGAAGTACTCCCTCTTCGTCGATGCCCTCAGCACATCAAGTAGCGTGATCTTGGCGGGTGAGCGCAGCAGTAAATCGACTGTTGTGCAGATATTCAAGTAGCTCTCCAAGGTAGAAGTCCATAAACTGTACCCGAAAGCACATCAAAGGTTTTGGTCTGAAGCTACCATAGCACTCATTAAGTCGCTTCCAGTCTAAAGTTTGCTCATTTTCGACGGAGAGCTAGATGCCTGGGTCGAAATAGTCGATGCAGCTTTGCAGTCCAACTCGGTTGTTATCGTGGACGGACAGAAAGTGTCCTTTCCTTGTAAACTGCTGTTTGAGACGAGATCTCTGGCTCTATGCCCTCCTTCATTTATCACTAACAACAAACTTATTTTCCTTGAAAACAAAGTGGACCCCCATCGGCAACTCCACAACGTCCTGACCACCAGATCTAAGATAAGCCCCTAAAACATCTCATTGATAGTCGAGAACTGTCGACCCCATATCTAATCTTTCAAAAGAGGAGAAGTAGACTTTCTTGCTAACATGCTAGTGACTCTTCATCCACAACAGCTGAGAGACAAAATCAGCCATAAGCTTTGCATCTGGATACTTTCCTTCATTATCAAGAATGATACAACCTTCTGGAATAAAAACTATCCAGGCAAATACCATGAACTCATGTTTAGCAAGGAGGGGGAAGACTTTGTGTCTTTGTCTTCACTCACATAGGAACTGCTCATCGAACAAGGTATGCCTTATAATGAGTTGTTAGTCAGTACCAAACAAGCAGCGTTCTACAGACAAATAACACTTAACAGTCTCGAAGTTGGAGGCAGCATCCTTTTCGTTGGAGGACCTCTTACCTTTAAGACGTCCCTCATGAAACTATCTACGAAGGGGTTCAGAAAAGTTACAGTGACCTCAGTTCTCACTACTCAAACATCCTTCGAACAACAAATGAACTCTAAGCTCACAACTATCCGTAAAAGGAACTCTTCGGTTTGGACACATGACAAACCATTCATAGTCCAAGTCGACGATGTGGAAATGGCTAATCCTATCCTCCATGAGATTTTTAGAGAAGTTTTGGAAACAGGCACAATTAAATTATCCCAATCGATGCTGGATAGACAGATTCAGGGTATGACCATAATGGCTGCCGGAAGATCAGGTGCAACCAAAGCAAGGTTCTCAGCAAGCTTGCTTAGGTTTTATCTGGAGAGCCCAACTCACTAAAATCTGAGCATGATTTGGAACCAACAAATCTCCAGTTTTTTGAGATACAACAACTTTAAGAGATAGGTAATGGAAGTAGCTGCGAATTGCAGTTCCTGTTTGAGTATTCTGGTAGACGGACTCGACAAAATCGGGGCTAACAAATCCTCGAGTCTGAGGATGCTATTTGGAGTATTACGGCAGATGCTATCGTTGGAAAACAACATTTACATGGATAGCGCTGAGTATTCCCGGTTCTTTTTGTACCAGCTCAAGAAGAATGTCACCAACAGGTTCCAGAATCATAAGAACATAAAGGCATAGGTTGAGTCTATTCTCAGCAATGCTGTCAAAGTGGCTCTGAAGTCAGATGTCAAACACACCGAGTACTGGGTTGCTGTCGAAGGCAAGTATCAGCCTGCCTCCATCGAAACCTTGATCGACTAGCTCAGCTCCAAACTGCCCGACCGTATTCTTTTTGAAGAAGCCTTGAGCTACGCGATCATGCTGAACAACGAATACCACCTCGAAAGAGGTCACACGGTGTTAGTCGGACTAGCAGGATCAGGCAAAAAGTTCCTGACTTACCTCTCTACCGTGATCAGCTAGATCACAATGTACGATTTGCAAGCAGAAATGCTGAACATGAATCTGGAACTGAGGTAATGTGTCTTCCACTTCCTGAAGAAAGTGTTCTTCGAGAAGTAACGGCTAATCCTGTACCAAGGTAGCCAGAAACAGTTCCTGAGATACAAAACATACTTCGAACAGCTACTCACCTACTCGGAATAGAACTATGAGTTCTGGAATCCTCAGGAAAGGACAGAGATTTAGAAAATGATCAAGATTCTCGAACCTGAGATGTCCGATATCCGCACCACGATCTTCACTAGGCTCCGCCATAACTTCTCCATAGTCTTCGCCTTTCAGAAATCCCCAGAATTAGAGGAAGTCATTCATGATAGTCTCCTCATGAATTACCAGTACTGCGAGATTCGCGAGTGGCCACAGGAAGCTCTTCTTGCTGCTGCACGGAAACTCACCGACTAAAAAGTAGAGATCCTGAGTACATTTCACTACAATGTGACTGGGTGGGTTGAGAAATACACAGGAAGAGCACCATCCTTAGCTCTCTTCTAAAACTTTGTCAAACTCTATAGTTCGACCATCAAGAAGATGTAGCAGTCAGTGACGAGGAAAGCGTAGATGTATGAGAAAGTTACTATCAAGATAAGCCAGTCTTGCGAGAAGCTGCGAGAGTGGCAATAGAAAGTCGATCGACTCCAAAATGACATCAAAGTGCAGATGATCACTCTCGAGCAGAACATCTACCAACAGCAACAGGAGATGAAGAAACTGAAACGAATTCAGTCAGACATGGAAGCACAGGAGGCAGATCTGCAAATACAAAATGAGGAGCTTCTTACCAAGACTACAGCTTTAGAAGACTAGGTCAAAAGACTCCACAAGACTCTCTCTAATCTGTAGAAATCCTTGAACAGTCTTGCCAGGTCCGAATTCAGCTAAATCAAAAAGCTATTCACTTCGCACGTGCAGCTTAGATTCACCCTTGAATGTCTCGCTATCTTGCTTCGCCTTCAAACAGATACTCAAGCCCTCCAGAAGTTCTTGGCTGATCCGAATCTGCTCATGAAGCTGAAGAGCCTCAAACTTTAGACTACTGACTCCGATGTCAAAGAAAAGCTCAAGAATAAATTGGCAGACCGAGAGGCCTTCAGTATAGCTGACCTATAGAAAATCAACAGTGCTGGGAAACTACTCATGGAATGGGTTTATGAAGTGGTAGAGTATTGGGACGTATATGAAGATTCTGAATTCAAGAAGGTGGAGGTTAAGAGTATAAAGTAACGACAATCAGTGGCGATCTCACATCTTGGCACTTTAAAAATAGAGCTTTAGATCATAAAGGCCACACTCAGTCGACTGGACTCGGACCACCAGGCGACTCTGCAGAAAAAGGATGAGATGTAGTACGAGCTGAAGATGATCGTAGTCAGACTCTAAAACGCCAAAGCAATCACACCATTTTTGATGAATGAAGAAAAAAACTGTGCGCGAGAACGGGACCGATATGCCTAACTCCAAAGCAAGCTAGTCGGGAACTGTCTTCTTACATCTGTTTTAGTGTGCTATTTAGGCTCCATAGACTTCCGATATCGTCTAGAAATCCTCAAAAACTGCAAATAGACCCTCAAATCCAAGTATATAGCTTACCAAGACAACTTCATAAGTTTACTCCTGACAGCTGAGGCATCGCACCTGGAGGAAAGAATGGCTCAGAATATACTATGTCTTGACTTATGTTTGGGACTCCCCATGATCGTTGACCCTGAGAAAAAGGCACTTGATATACTAAACAAATCCTACGAGAATGTCAGAGCTGTTAGTGCCAAAGGTTAACAGTTTTTGTAGAGGTTAAAAGAATAACTCTATCTTGGGGGTTACATTCTATTGACTGATGTAGATCATATAGAGTTCGTCACGTTGCGCAAACTCCTAGAGTAAAATAAGCAATCAGCAGCCAGGGTATTCCTGTATACCAATGAGAACTATGGCAAGATCAAGGAGGAGATTTCATCCAAGACAGCCCCAGTTGACTGGAGCTCATCCTCCACTGAGTATCCTTCGCGTATTCTCAGCAGGCTGTTATAGGTCAACATCCCCAACATATCTGCCCAGAAAGAAGACTTCATTAGACAAATGACACTAAATGAGCAGCGTATGCAGGGGCTCAAAATGTAGCTCTTCGAACAGTTAAGATCACGTTAAATGTTGATTCTAGACGATAAAGACCTAATGGTGGTCTTACAAGACTCCCAACAACTGCAAGAGCAGATCAAAAAAGAGACTGGAGAGCTGAAAGCGAGGGAGGCCGAGGTGGAAGCTATAGAGGCAAAGTACAGAGAAACCGTATCCAAGCTGGAGTGCATTGTAGAAGCATTCAAAGAAATTACGCCCGTGGCCTTGGATATCCTCTTATTACTTCTTTCCAAAGATGAAGACAATATACTCAAGATTGTAAGATGGATGCTTAAAGCACTCTCTCCAGATCACAGGAGTATGTTCTTATTTGTAGTTACCCTAAAGTTGCGCAACGAGTACCATCATTCGGAAATGATCAAGCATCTCTTCGATCCTCCCCCCTACTATCTGATTCCGAAAGTCAAAAAACCTATTCAATGTCCTTCACTGACCTAGGCTGCTTGGAAGTCTCTGCATAGCCTGACTAGTCTGGGTTTCAAGTTTTAGCAGCTTATCGAGAACATCAATAAACAGCCTCGAGATTGGTAAGTCTGGTACTTCAGCCATAAAGTAGAACTGCCTGCACACCTAACCATATAGTTTAACATGATTGAGACTTTATTGCTGATCCAGACCTTAAAGCCGTATAAGCTCTACCAGTTTATGCAGAAGTTCATCGACAATACCTTCAACTTTGACATCTGTTCTTTAGACAACTAAATTAATGACGAAGAGTTCTTGGCTGCAACTAACAACAGATATCCCATTCTATTCCCCTCAGGGTTGCAGACCTTGACAAAACTTGCATAAAAAATACATCCTAAAGAACCTGTAGTTTTGTCTCTTCAATTCGATCAGGAACAGCTGTATAAGCAGTTGGATTTCCATATGGAAGTCGGAAGCTGGATCGCACTGGTTGACTGCGAGGTCATTAGCAAACAGAATACTAGAGCCCTTGAAGCCTTAGTCAAGCGAGTCATCGACACGACAGAACCGATCGACCCACTATTTAGACTATATTTGATAGGGGTCGACAGCCTTCCTTCTAGATACTTAAAAAGTCTGACCATACCCATCCACACTGACTGGTTGACTATGAGAACGATGATGAAGTCCTTCGTGAAGTAGTAGAATTTCCAGCATCCTAACAAAGATATCAATCGACTTCGATGGCTTGTGACCATGGCTCACTGCGCTATCACCGGCAAAAATAAATACCCGCTAGCCTACTCGAAACCCCAAGGTCTCGAAGCTCATAAGTACGAAGAGTGTATGGAGATTATCAACTTCATCGCTGAAAATAACACAAACTAAATCAACTATGAAGCTGTCGCAGAATCAGTCGCCTTGGTCTATAGCCAGGAGCTCTCTAATCAGTTTGACAGGATGATCGTAAATGGCATCTGTTCGAGCTTTATTGATGAATCAGTTGCACAAGGCCTTAATGTCTGGTCGTACCCGTTGCCTTAGTCAGCATACGAGGCCACAGTTGATGAATTCCCACTAGTCGATTAGCACGAGATATTTGGTTTCCACTTCAACATCCAGCTGGCTATTGACGAGATCGAAGTCAACCGAATCCAAAGGGGACTTAAAATGTACCGACGGAACTATTTGGCACATGAGCCTTAAACCGAAGTGAGCTTGATGCATCTCAATGAGATTACTAGAAGACTACCCAAACAGATTACTATCACGCCTCCGGAAAAGTGGATGCACTTCTCCAGAAACTATGAGTCAGAAAAGCTCAACCATCTCGTTAGCACTCTCAACGACTACTTCGAACAGGTGAAAAAGTATTGTACCCAGGAAACCGACCGCAGTGCTTCTGGAACCACTTTGCTCCTGTACTCCTGTATCATGAATAACATCGTGCCTGATCAATTTTACGCACTACTGCCAGGTTCTCGTTCTCTCTCGAAATGGCTTGAAGGAGTAGCAGAAAGAGTGTCTTTCTTCAGCATCTGGCAAACTTATACGCACAAAGTCTTCAAGCCTTGCTACTTCACAAACTTCCCATTGCTTTTAGAATGCTTTAAACTCACGGAGGCTGCTAGAAAGGGTGTCTTAGCATAAACTCTGGCCATCGGCTTCAGATTCTTGAGATCCTATGATAAGAAAGATGTAAGCAATAGTGCTGAAGATGGCATCGTAGTTGAAGATCTCGAAATGGACCAGTGTCGGTACAGCGTGGATAAGAAGAGCGTGGAAGAGCCTATTGCAGGAATGCGTCTATTCAAGGCCCCGCTGCTGAGTATCTTCACAGTCACTCGAGACGGGGAGTCGCAGGAGCCGAGCGTAACGGAAGCAAGTCTGCCTTTATACAGCGGGATCAACCGCGAGAGATATCTGGGTTTAGTGAGAGTGCAGACAGACAAGGGGATGAACTGGATCAACAAAGGAGCAGCTTTAATTAGTCTGTGAAGATGGAAGCCAAAGCTAAGAAATAGAGTCTATGCATTCACATATTTATTTACGGGTTTATGCATCACTTCCTTTGGTACTATAATAAAACTAGCACCCAGATTCACTGGACTCTGCTAATATCAGGGGAGAGGATATTAATAAGGGGAAAACTATGAATCACTAGAAACCTGGCTCAGCTCCAAAACCTTGTATCTTTTGGATCGTTTTTGCCTCGAAACTACTGCCTCCGTCACTAACTTTTGTCTGTGATGCCTGTCTTCCTGTCGGGTGTACACTGTATCCTCGTAGAATTACTTTCTGCCGCTTGAGAAATTCCCTAGCTGTTGACTTTGCTTAGTATGTGTTGGGCTTTGTAACTGGTTTGTGTGCTGTCTATACTCGCCATGAGTTCTAACGATTTTACCATGTATTGAACCTTGATGTAGGGTCCCTTCTGCTTTTTTATTTGAAAGGTATCCCCGACTCTTTAGGACCTAGTTCTGATCGGTTGAGGATCCTCTGGGTCGGGTTCCAAGTTCAAAATTCTTATGTCCAGCAAGTCTGGTCAATTTGCCCTAGGATTTTTGGTTAAACATAGTCGGGCCATTGTGAGGTCGCCTCTCGTTATTTTGAAAGTTGGGCGAGAGAGCCGCAGAAGGTGGAGACGTAGGGTATTTGCCAGGACTATTGAGGGTTTCGAGATGATGGAATGTTTGTTTCTGGGAGTAGTATTCGACCTGAGGTGGGTGGGGATGAAGTGCTGTATGAGCATCCATAGCGTAATCCCATTGCAATGCCTTTTTCCTAGCAAACAGCAAAAGATGGAGAAATGAGAGATATTAGGTAAAGTGGTACATTTCAGTGTCATCGAGATGGTGCCTATGGATATAATTAACGCAGGAGATGCCCGGCAGGATGGAGTTCTGGGTTTCAGTGATTTTGAGATAGTTCCTCGGGATCGGACTGGTGGGTTTAGGAGGGGCAGTTTGGGGCTGTTATTGGGGCTTGGAGTTCTATGGGGGGTCTGGGTTGATGTGTGCGATGCTGGAAGGAAAGCACTCCTGGATTCTGTGCATGTTGTGGGTGAGTTAGTGGAGGGACTGTTTGATTCCGGAGACTTCGTTGAGGATGCAGTTGCAGGGCGAGGAAAAGGAAACTGGTTCTTTTTCTTTTAGCATGCGTGCTTTTTATGATATTTTAAATCAATAAAAGGTATCAAAGTTATATGAATCCTTATCATGAATTCTGTTGTATTTTTGCACTTTCGTAATCTTCAAAATCTCCATTTAATCTATTGTTCTCCTCCTTTGACCCTGAATTGCAAACTTTGCCTCATGTCTGCTCCGGTCAACTCTGATTATAGCTCGATTCTCGTGCCCAACACTCCTCTGCCTAGTCTCGTCAACTTCGTCCAGTCCCTCTACAAGAAGTATAGAGTCCTCAAAAACCTCACTAATCATCACAAAAATCAGTTCTAACTCGAAGTCATCAAGCTATTACTCAACTAAGACAGAGGCGACGAAATCGACAAACAGAAGTACGAAATGTTGGTCAGCTCGATTGGGGTGGACTGGTTCGTGTTGGAAATATTGGCAGACGTCTTAGCGTTACCGGCTGAACAGGTTCGGAAGTAGAAAATGAGTAAAGACCTGACCGATGCGACTCAGATCCTGGAAGAGAAGTTCCAGGAAATGTCGAAGAAGTAGAAGTTTATGCAGGCGAAAGAAGCCAAAATACGCAGCATTGAAACTAGTTTGCTGAGTAGCATCAAAGCCAAGGCCGAAACAATCCAGAAAGAAATCGTCGAGAAAATTAGTCACAAGGAACATGAATTGGCCAAAAGGATCAATGCTAATCTGAGATCCCTCAGAGTCAAAGAAGATCTCATCAGGTAGAAGATCACTGAGCTCAGGACACTTGACTAGAAGCTGAGGAAACTCGAGGAACAGGAAAAGAAAGCCAAAGACAGATTGAAATTTCTCGATAGAAGGGAGGAAGAGATGAGGAAGAAGGAGACTGATCACTCCAGGAAGGAGACCTAAGACACTCAACTCAAGTCCGAACTCAGCCAGTCCAAGATCAAAATGGAGGAAACAAACCAGAAGTGCCAGCGGCTCCAGTCTGTCCTGACTGCCAGGAACAAAACTATCGCTTACCTCGAGGCAGAGGTAGCCAAAAAGACGCAATAGTTGTCTGAAGCAACCAAGAATAGTGCAACATCTCAACAGCACACTCCGATTCCGGAGTAGCTAAACTTATCCGTGATACCTGACAGCTTTAATGAGGTTTCGCTTCTCAATCTGCTAGACCCTGAACAAAAGCCAAAAACAAGCATTTCCAAATCACTAGGTGTCATATCTGAGCCATAATAACTGTGTGAACAAACTAGCCCTTTGGACATGCTAAACACACTGCTAGGGTTCTGCGACCTCGACTAAATCTGCAGCAGCAATAAAATACATCAAGTTCTTTTGAACCAAGCTACAGCTTTCAGGCAACTGCCATTCTTCTGCTTCCCAAATATCGAAAAGCTCATTTTGTAAATCTTAATCAGGAAACAGCTCGGTATCAGCGATTAGTTAGTTACCATTATCCAACAGCTAGAGTAACCATAGGAATACATGTCACGTAGTCTGTATCTGGGGTTAGCTGGGGCACTCGCCAACACGCAACCTAAAAACGTAATGAAGCAGCTCACAAGCATAGACCTGGGCTAAGATAAGCACAAACTGGAAATAGTAGAGACAGGCTATCTGAATCTTGTGATAGAGACCTTTGGACGTAATAAGCTATGCGGACAGGCAGTGCAGATCTGCATAGTGGAGTTGATGCTGAAGGTGATAGAGAGTGGATAGTATTACCAACAGATACTGGAAATGCTGACCAAAGACAAGACTCTAATTGAGTACTTGTAGGATGTGTTCTAAAAGCACTAGACCAATGAAGAACTGGTCGAGAACATCTCATTGATCCTGTCCAGGATGGTAATCTACAACAGGAATAGTCTGAGACTAAGCGAGTCTTTCAAAAAGACCCTCAGGATCAAGATGAAGATGCTCAAAGAAGGACTTGCTTTTCTAAATCTCAAATCTATCATCGACAATCTTGAATGATTAATCTGCCTGTGTCTTTCGTACCATCTAATATCACAATGCATTCTCATAAAATCACTAAGAATTTGTTCAAAATTAGATCACAAGGTTTTCATCCTTCGGTCCTACCTCTGCGCGCAGAATGATGTTCTCCGGGGCAAGTCGGGAACTGTATGTCACTGGCCAGTCTTTCTTGGTTGAGATTCTGAAGGCTCTAGTGTTTGCCATTTCCATGGGGTTGCAGTCCAGAAGCAGTGCAAACTTGGACGTACCGTTTTACAAATGGATCAAAGCGTGGTTGGCCTCGCTGCCGTCACGGCGTATTATCGTCAACCCAAAGAAATTAGTGTTGTTGGTCTCAGCACACATATCCTCGGAAGTTATAGCCTGCATGTAATTAAGTCCTCGCGCTAGCTCATACGTCTGGAAGGGTGTGTAAACACCAGTGAATCCATTGGCCATATATTTCGACAGAAGGATTCGCGAAACGTGAAGACCAGCGGTAATGTGAATAGTGTTATTGCACCTGAGCTCCACACCGCTCACCACACATTCTTTCAACTCGTACATCTCTTCAGCAGCAGCACTCACGAAGAAGTGGTTGAAACAGTTGTAGTAGTGCTTCGGCCCTGTGTAACCTTCCCAGCGGTAGGGCGGCTCACAGTCTTCGAACTTGCACATGGCCTGGAAGTTGTCCAAAATGAAAGT